>ML791203.1:236779-247410 GCA_009831015.1 Picea engelmannii
GACCGCTTTGCATATGTATGGTAGTGCCTTGTAGTTGATGTGAGCTAATATTCTATGCCAAGATTCTTCAATGGCGTGGGTCATGGAAGCGTTTGAGTGACCCTTTAGCTCATGCAAGTCACCTTCTTCTCTTCCAATGGTGATTGCTTCATTTATGGTCTCTTCTTTAGCACGTTGCCTTCTGCAACCTTCACTATAGCTTCCTCAAGGTTATTACATGTGACCTGGAGCAAGGTCAACAAAACAAGAAGCAAAAAATAATATCCCTCTGATAATATAAAGTAATAGCATGAACAATCATCACATTAACTCCTTTAGAGCTATCACTTATAATTTATCTGAAGCAAGGATTAAAGGTAAGGAATATAATACGAAATGAGGTCAACACTCTCATAGTGTTGTGACTAAGCATTCTTCCATGGCAAACTGGAACTAACACACGATTTTTCTCCTAGAGGAGGTGCTAGTTGTATCAGGCAAAGTATTTACCTCTATATGCTCACATGATATCAAGTATAATACTTTACAAAGACTGCTATCTCAACTATAGTCATCAAATTGACATGTGTACCTTTGAATCTTATCAACTTGATTTAATCAAACCTGGAGCCTTGTCTTCAGGAATGAGTGTTTTCTTTTCTTCCAAGTCTCCTTCACTCAATATGACGAGTGCTTTCTTCAACTTGTCTGTTGTACTAAGACAATACGCTATCTTGACAGAAGGTTAGTTTAGAGGATAAGCTCTATGATCAACTTTTGATCCTTCTAATAATTTGATCATAGCTTCAACATGCAACACTGATCAATATAATGTCATGACAAATAGATGCATATCAGAGTAATCACACCTGGGTTGCCTCATTCCTCTGAATGTGTTGGATCTTGAGATCCTTCTGGATCTATGGCAAGAGATCCCTTCTCCTGCATATACTCTTTAAAGTTTAACCATTTAAACATATGTGAGTACATACCTTTGATAGCATTTGCAGGTGGTGGCACCATCTGGTAGCAGCGGTAATCATTACCAACTCTTTAAAAACTTCAAGGGTAACTGCCACTGGTAGTACGACTGCTACTGCAACTGGCACTAGTTCTGAGACTGCAACTTAGGGTTTTATGAGGAAACCCTAATTTTTCAAACTTCGAATTTTGAAATTATGATCCAGGGGATAGATGCGCTGCACTGAGGTGAGTTAGCTGGTGCAGTCAGATTTATGAAAATCCAACTTTTGCTCCTTCAAATCTGATCTGTGGATTTATGGACTGGTGCTTTTGGTACCTCTAGTACTCTGGTACTTATGGTACTGGTTTTCTAGTACTTTTGGTACTTTGTGAAACTAGGGTTTCACTTTCCGGGAGATCCATCCACTGAAAAGGTGCGCTGATGATGCCAAATTGACCCTTAGGGGAGGGCACAAATTTCTAGATAGTTTTAGGGCTGAAAAGATTCATTTTTTAAAAGCCCTAATTTACAGGTACGACAATAGTGACGTTTTTCTCTTGCGAAAGATGCTTCCTTCAGCTTGGCTCTGATACCATGTTAATGTTTAAGCCATTATTATAGATGTTTATATTTCATTAGATAACAATAGCATAATCCAAGATCATTAAGAAATACACAATCACAAGAGACACAACATTTATCCTGGGAAACCCTCTAGGGGAAGAAAACCCAACAAAACTTCCTTAATATAGATAGTCAATACAATGCTAAGAGATCTCTTATGCTAATACATAAAGTCCTCTCCTAGATATGCGCCACTCTCTCTCTCCTTTGTCAGTAACAGATCAGAACTTGTCTCTCAAACTGAGCAAGTGTGTTGTCTCTAAGTGAGGCGCTAGCCTCCTTTATTTATACAAGTCTGGCATGTGTGAAGTGTCTCTTCACTGGTAGGGCCGACTTCTCAAACTGGGTGGGTAAACCCACCTTTATTATTTTTCTGGGTCTCTTTAATAACTGTTGGGGCCGACTTCTTATTCTTCCTATTACAATTGCCTTTTGACCAATCCACAAAAGGGGATTTGGTCCTATTACAATAACCGACATGATCAATCCACAATGGGGATTGATCCTAGAATAATATATCAATAATAATAAGAATACTCTTTGCAGTTACATTATTTCAACACAAGATGGGTCACTTAGATGGAACATTACTTTTCCCTGCATAGAATCACAAATGACTTAATGAAATTTCACATGGGTGCCTTGTATTTGGATCCTAAATGTTGGCAATGGCATACAAAATCCAACAAGGGTTTTATTGCTTGAACAAAATTTTGTCTCAAACCTCCATGGATGCTTTGAAACATTCACTCATTATTTGGGACGACTGACCAAGCTTAAAAAATCTAGCACAGTGAAAGATTTCATATATGCTTTTGAGCAACTTTCCATTTGTTGGTTTTCATTCATATGAGATATGAGATATATTCAATATATTATTACAATAATGAGTGTTCCATATATAGGGAATATAAGGTGACCATCCATGAAAGGATGTGTCCCTTGAATAATCAATAATTATTTCTTATTATCATTTACTTATTATATACTATATTTAATAATCAATAATAATTATATTATTAATTATTATCTTTAGAGAATGTCTTCCCGATGTTGTCCAAACATCAACACTCCCTCTCAACTAGGGAGACATTATGCAACATGCCACTCTTGTCTTTGAAGTATACAAACTTCACCCTAGACTCATGACACTAGTCTGTCAGTCTTGGGAGACATCTCTCTCTCCCCTGAACCGAAGAGAAACTCCCTCTGCGGCTCTCCCTCTGAGCTAATTAACTCTCTCTAAGATTAGGCTCGCTTTGGCTCCGCATGTAACATCATATAGCATCTCGTGTCTTTATCAGTCCTTGTCAAGTCACATGACTAGGATAAAGAACACAACAGGATAATTCACCACGGGCACACACCTATGAGTGAATATTGACTTGATGCTAACTGACACGTAGAAAGTGCTTCAAGCACCTCGAGTCCATATTATTCCTTGTCATGATCAAGGAAGGACTACGTATGGGCCCATTTATCACAAGTGCACATTTGCGATAAATGTATCCTATCTCCCTTGGTCTGCAACCCAATGTAGGATAAGTTCTGCCCGATGTTGAAACATCAACACTCCCTCTTAGCTAGGGAGGTGTATTTCCATAGTAGTACACAACTATTGTCAAGAGACATGCAGTCTCCACCAGTGGTACAAAACCACCATAGTAGCAAAAGATTTGTCACACATGGCACTCCCATGTGGACTTCTAGAGGCTACTCCCTCTAGGAACATTTAGGGTCAACTCCCCATAGTGTGAGACATCAAGGGTCAACTCCCTTGACATGTCCTCATGTTCTCTGAACATGGGACGATGGGCTATAAGCCCAAATGTACTTATTCCTTCTCGAATAAGTGTTCCACTTATCCCTTCTCGGATAAGTGTCCTTACAGATCAACTCAATTCAATTCACAGAGGAGTACGATCTGGAGAAAGTTTGTCACACATGGCACTCCATGTGGACTTCTAGAGGCTACACATTATATAAACACTAGGGTCAACTCCCATAGTGTATGACGTCAAGGGTCAACTCCCTTGACATGTCCTCATGTGATCTCCACATGGGACGTTGGGTTATAATCCCAACTGCACTTATTCCTTCTCGAATAAGTGTTCCACTTATCCCTTCTCTGATAAGTGTCCTCACAGATCAACTCAAATCAATTCACAGAGGAGTACGATCTGGAGAAAGTTTGTCACACATGGCACTCCATGTGGACTTCTAGAGCCTACACCCTCTAGAAACACTAGGTTCAACTCACATAGTGTATGACGTCAAGGGTCAACTCCTTGACATGTCCTCATGTGCTCTCCACATGGGATGTTGGCTTATAATCCCAACCACACTTATCCCTTCTCGGATAAGTGCCCCATTTATCCCTTCTCGGATAAGTTTCATCACAGATCAAATCAACTCAGTCACAGAGGAGTACGATCTAGAGAATGTCTCAGGAAGCTGCGAACATCAACACTCCCTCTCAGCGAGGGAGCCATTCTCTGCTACACCAAGTCTGTCACGGAAGTACTTAAACTTCATCCTGGTTTGGTAAGAACATCAGCAACCTGCTCATCTGTAGGAAGGTATTGCACCAATACTTCCTTCCTCTACACCATGTCTCAGATAAAATGGTACTTGATCTCAAGGTGGTTCGATTTGTCATGAAACACTGGATTATCAGAGATCTTCACACAACTTTAGTTACCATAATGAATAATGGTGGAATCCAACACATGTTTGAATAAATCAGCACAGAGCTTGTGAAGCCACATTGCTTCATGAACTGTCATAATTAATGAAAATGTACTTTGCTTATGTTGTTCTCAAAGCCACAGAAGTTCATTTCCTGCTACACCAGGAAACCATGGAAGATACCAAAGTGAAGCAACACCTAGAGGTGCTCTTTCTTTTCATTGCGCACCCTGCCCAATTAGAGTCAATATATTCCTGCCATATCATATCAATACTGGAAGTATATCTCAGACCATGTTGAATTGTGCCTCACAAGTATCTCAACACATGCTTCACAACAATTTAGTGTGTCTATCTCAGTTGACTTATAAACTAGCTAAGTGCACTCACTGCATAACAATTATTTGGTCTGGTGTTAACTAGATACATCAGTTATCCAACCGGTTGTCTATACAGAGTCAGATCAATTTCATCATAATCGAAAGAAGACACACTTAGTTTCTTCAGATTCGTCATCATTAGTGTAGTCACGGGCTTCAAGTTCAGTATCTCAAACTTTTTGAATATCTCAATTGCGTACTTCCCCTGACTTAGGAAGATCTCATCAGTTCTCTGCCACACCTCTAGTCCCAAGAAGTAGTTCATCATACCAAGGTCCTTCATCTCGAACTCAAAGGCCAACAATTATTTGGTCTGGTGTTAACCAGATACATCAATTATCCAACCGGTTGTCTATACAGAGTCAGATCAATTTCATCATAATCGAAAGAAGACACACTTAGTTTCTTCAGATTCGTCATCATTAGTGTAGTCACGGGCTTCAAGTTCAGTATCTCAAACTTTTTGAATATCTCAATTGCGTACTTCCGCGGACTTAGGAAGATCTCATCAGTTCTCTGCCACACCTCTAGTCCCAAGAAGTAGTTCATCATACCAAGGTCCTTCATCTCGAACTCAAAGGCCAACACATACTTGCATTTAATAATAAGGCTCTTTGTACCGTGAGGAATAAATCATCAACGTAGAGGACCAAAATTAGAGCCTCACTGTTAACAGTCTTGTAATATAGGTTGGAATCAACAACACTTTTTCTGAAGCCCAAACTCATCAAGTGTCCATCAATCATCGCATACCAAGCTCCAGGTGCATGCTTGAGTCCATACAGGGCCTTCTTCAACCTACACACATGAGACACCTTCTCATGTATGATGAAACCATCTGGCTGCTCGATGTATATTTCTTCCCCAATCTCTCCATTGAGAAAGGTTGTCTTCACATCCATCTGATGTAGTTTCCAACCCATGGATGTTGCGAGGGAAATAATCATTCGAATAGAAGTGTATCGAGCAACATGAGCAAATGTCTCCTCATAATCTATTCCCTCCACCTGAGAGAATCCTCTAGCAACAAAACTTGTTTTCTGCTTCTCGATGCTTCCGTCAGTTGTATGTTTGATCTTATAGATCCATTTGGAAGTCATTACAAACTTCCCCTGAGGTCTCGGAACAATATCCCACACATCATTCTTCATGATGGATTAATACTCCTCCATCATGACATCTCTCCATATTGGATAACTAGTTGCCTCCTCATAACAAGAAGGCTCAAAATGAATGATGTGGCTCATAGTTGCGGCATAGCATCAATATCTCTAACGCCTCTTTCTCACTCAAAATGTATCACGATGAGTTGCATATCCTTCTGCCTCTTGCAGAATCTAACGAGCCCATGTAGGTCTCTTTCAACCTATTGCAATATCTTTGGGAACATCAATTGGAGCTACAAGTTCAACGGGATCAATTTGATCAATCTCCATGTGAGATCCTCTAGATCTCTTAAAAAATACCTCCTCCTTAAAGATAACATCTTTGCTCACCTCAATCTATCTCTAACCAGGGATGTAGATCCGATATGCCTTCGAAGACTCATTGTACCCCACAATTGTACCCTTTTTTCCTGAAGGGTCTAGCTTGATCTTTTTCTCCTTGGGTACATGAATGTATACTAGACACCCAAATATCCTGAAGTGTCCAACCTCAGGATTCACTCCGGTGAAGGCCTCCTCGGGCATCATGTTCCTCAAAGTCTTATGAGAACTTTTGTTCTGAACTTACACTGTAGTCATGGATGCCTTTTCCTCTGCAAAAGGAATTTGATAGTCCAATCGTTCGCACTTTATACAATCTGAGTGAAGCACCGACAAAAGTGATCGTTGGTCCATTAGAAGATGAGAATGTCGTTGGCATTAAATCTTCTCTCGTGACTCTGAGTGTACCTCTAAAATGCCAACTCAAGGCACGTAGATTTTACAACACGCGAGAATTGTTTTGAGCATTGTTGTTAATTGTATATTCATTGTATGTGAATGGAATAAAACCAATAATCGCGTGGATTGTTAACCATTCACACAAAATTCTTCAATTCAATTACAAGTAAGTAATCCTTCGACATCCACAAAGATCATACATAGATGCCATTGATCCAACAAAAGAATTGTGTTTCAACCAAAGAAGCTTCCAAGCATCATGTTTCCCCAACAAATCCACGCATCCATTTATCTATTTTATGAGATAATGCGAATTTAAGGTTTTTGTAAATCCTTATCACTTGATGCGATCATAATCAGGCTACCAGATCCCACCGCACCCGGAACCAGTAGACTATTAATTTGGTCAATATGATCCACATCGTCCAGAACGATCAAAACTCAGAGACCAAGTAAACGATCTCAAAGTATACACCTCCATTCTCTGGGATTGTAGATTTGAAAACCATGACCCAACAGATCACGAAAGAGATTCCCCTGCAATGATCTTAAATCCGTTTTACTGACGTCGGACATAAAAGATGACCTCCTGAAATCCGAACGTCTCAACTTGTAGAGATGCATTGCGAGAGTTGATTTACCGATTCCGCTCATTCCCGCAATCCCCAGAATCATTGGTTTATGGATGTCATCGGTCTTGGAATCATCAATATGGTTTCATCCCTCTGGTCCACAAGGATCTCCTTTCACGTAAAATGCATACAATCAAGGGTTTTGGCGACTTGGTGGAGCCACACAACAAAATTGATCTACTTTCGCTGGAGTTCGATCCATGGAGGGATTTCTGCAAATACTCCATGGGAGCTAAATCCAAGCTACAATATCTCTTTGATTGCGATATGCTAAGGTGAATGTATCAAAGTTTACTGTAGGTGGGATTCTTGGTATAAGAATTTCTCTCTTCCATACCGATGTTACGGATAGAAGGGGCTCTTCCCTGGCAAGATCAGCTATTGCGTTAAGAAACTGTGAGAATCCCAGTCTATCACTCATGCAGTGCGAGAGGCCCAGGCTGAGAACGGACCCTCCAAAAAGAAAATGCGTCACCTAGACAACCAGAGGAGGGATATCATGATGCTCATGTGTGGCTAGATATTCGTAGAGAAATTGCTTCAAACATGGCCTGAGTTGGGTCAGGTATCCAACTTCCTCCAAACTGTAGTTTGCACTTCCTTCAACGTGTTGGCACCCAATGTTTGAAATCGAATAAGGTGTTGCCCGAAATTGCTATGTTGTTCTTGCTCAGATCACGAATTTTCTTCAGAATCACGCCTTTAAAAATTGGTTCGCTCGTTCTCATGTTAAGGCCAACAACTATGGCTCGATGTCACACGATCAATCTAACTCTGCTCTCATTTTCCTGGGCCCTCCTATGAGGGAGTCAAGCCCAGACCTACTCTGATACCATGTTGGTTTTTCTTCATATGAGATGTGAGAGATATTCAATATATTATTACAATAATGAGTGTTCCGTATATAGGGAACATAAGGTGACCATCCATGAAAGGATGTGTCCCTTGAATAATCAATAACTATTTATTATTATCATTTACTTATTATATACTATATTTAATAATCAATAATAATTATATTATTAATTATTATCTTTAGAGAATGTCTTCCCGATGTTGTCCAAACATC
Source organism: Picea engelmannii (assembly GCA_009831015.1). Classification (NCBI taxonomy): domain Eukaryota; kingdom Viridiplantae; phylum Streptophyta; class Pinopsida; order Pinales; family Pinaceae; genus Picea; species Picea engelmannii. The sequence goes on from ML791203.1 coordinate 245,002, forward strand.
AACACCATCCACACCAAAGACATGTACAATACTTTTTTTCAAGGAATTCTTATCAGTGCTCTGAAAGAATAAATACATGCACAAGTCTCAATGGCTCATCCTACTACTTGGTTGGAAGCCTCTCAAAGAGCCTGGGAAGCCCAAATGGTGGTTAATTCTCAAATTAAAGAGACCCCATTTATTCCTCATCCCCATCTCACTACCCCCTCCCCCCTCCCACGCAACCAATCCATCTTCGTCCTCTCCACCTTTCAAGATCCATCGAAATTGAAAAGTTCAAATGTAAAGGTCTCTATTACAACTATGATGACAAATATTTCCTCGGGAATTAATGTAGGAAGAAAAAACTTTTTATGGCCATTTCAGAGGACATTTCTGATGATAAAGTTGAATCTATACCTCTGGAGGCTCTCCATCCATCCACTTAAGACATTCCCCCATTTGATCCACTTGATATTAAACCACATATCTCCCTGCATGCCTTGATTGGTATTTTTGTTCCCCAAACCCTCAAATTGATTGGCTACATTTAACATTGCAAAGTCATTGTCTTAATAGATAGTGGTAGAACCCATAACTTCATTCATTGTCATGTAGCCCAAGAAACCCATTGCTTGTAATGTTCCTGACTTGGCTAGTCTAGGAAATGTTGCTAATGTGTGTGTAGGTTCAATGGTTTACAACATATAAATGATCATACAAATAAAAAATGCGACAAAAACTGCAAAGTTCATATTATGATATCTCTGCGGAGTACAAATGTCAAATGCGGCCGAATAAAATGAATCACTTGGCTAGATCAAATGACAAAAGGATCTTAGATGGAATACAATAAGCAAACTAAAGATAATACCCGATAATAGATGAGTATTGCGAGGTCAATGGATGATCTGGAACTGTGGCAACTCGCATGGTAACTGTTGAAAGTCTAGAGAGTTCACCCTGGTGGCTAAACTTTTCAGAATGGCCTAGAAACTGTCCCAAAGGGTGCACCCTGCTCTAGCTCTCAATACCGATGACTGACCGGCCCCTCTGCTGGTGTGTCTGCACCTCAAATGGATCCCCCTGGGGGAATGTACCCCTCTCTCACTGGAAAAATGCACCCTAGTGATTCCATCATCGGAATCGGATGAGATGTATCTCAAAATGATCGTCTTGGCCTACTGGGAAATGGGTCGGAAGGGTTTCCTTGGATCTGATCTGATGATCGCTCGGGAACCCCGAATGTGTCCGCCAAAAGTGTCACATTCCCAACTCTAGAAAATGCACCACAGATGATTCCTCTATCGAAATATGACAAGGAACTAGGAGAAAGATGCGTCTTGCCTTCCTCTCAACTGGGTCAGAGGGGAATCTTTGAACTCTCCCTGAATGGGACAAGTCAATCCATTGAACCTCCTCAGGGGCTATGCCATCACCTTGGATGAGTGTGCCCTTACTGCTGGACCTTGTGTAACTGTTGTTGACGAATGATGGAAGGCATGTGTGATCTTCCCGGTGACTAGGGTGTGTCTCTCAACACCGAAATCAGTCAACTGGTGTCTTCCTCCTGGAATCCATTGAACTATCTCTCCTGAGATGCGCCTCTCTTCTCAATGACAAGTCATACTCTGCATAATGATGAATTAGGCCGCTGACCCTTCTCTTATAGATTTTCTAAACCCTAATTCACTGCTAAAACCCTAATTCGTCGTTGACTTCTAAATTTAGCTCGTTTGTTATATTTTTAGCTCATAATGGCTTAAAAGCGTTTTTAATCACTTTTAGCTCAATGTCACTTTCTGAATATAACACCTTTGACTGGAGTGACCTCTAGTAACCCTATTTACCCCTTTTATGGCCTTGGTTATAGTCTAACGGGGCGGTTTAGACCATTAAGCCTCCTCTCTGGAGCTCTGATTTGGAAAGGGACATTACAGTCCTCCCTTCCCGAAATTGCTTGTCCTCGAGCAATACCAATCCAAGGTGTTGCAACACCTGCTCGCTCTCCCAAGTTACGTCCTCTACTGGAAGCCCTCTCCATCTGATCGAACACTCTCTGATGACCCTGCTCCTCAGTTTCCGCTCCCGAAACTCCAAAACCTCCTCTGAAACCAACTCCAATTGTCCCTCCTCATTCAATGGGGGAATCTCCTCTGATGTGCTAATGAATTGTCCCACTGTCTTTTTGAGGCAATATACGTGGAACAGGTTATGAATCTTTCTCCCCTCTGGAAGCTCTAGCTCATAAGCAACCTCGCCTACTTGGCGCATGATCCTGTAAGGCCTATAAAATCCGGGCTTGAGCTTCTAGGCCCCACTCTTCTTCAAAGATGATTGTTTGTAAGGTTGGAGTCTCAAGAAAACGAAATCCCCAACCTCAAAGCTGCGCTCTATCCTGTGTCTGTCTGGACTCATCTTCTGTCGGTT
>ML791203.1:251996-265053 GCA_009831015.1 Picea engelmannii
CTCCTATACTCTGCAATGTCCTCTGCATGAGTGGGCGGTCTCTGTGCTGTCAGTAGTTATGCTACTACTGGGGGTGCCCTCTGGAAACTGGGAAACAACAATTTGAGAATCCTACTCGAAATGTGTATGTGCGAGTAGGAGACCGGGGTCTACTGCCTACCCCCGAGTTCCCCTATGGTGCATGTGGGGATTGTGTGCCCGGGGTGCCCACTAGAACCAATCTATCAGCCATCTGTGCCAAGGATTAGGTCATGACCCGCTAACTAACTACCATATCGTTGATAACCTACATGAAGGTTGCCTTTGGCTCCATGGGGGCCTTACCACTTCCCTGTGGTCGCTCATATCTATCACCTAACATCCTCTATGCCTCGCGCTCAGCCTCACGCTCTGCCTTTCTCTTTGCTTCCATGTGCGTCTCTTCCTCTTCCTCTGAGCTGGGCGGGAAAGGAGGAAAGTCAAGCCTAAACCTTCTTTCCTTGCGCCTGTTGTAAGTGACATATCTGTCACCTACGTGCTCACGACCCTCTGGGTCTTCTGTTGCACTCATCGTCTTTAGTCACAGGCTGGCAGGACTAAAGCTCTGATACCACTATAATGTTCCTGACTTGGCTAATCTAGGAAATGTTGCTAATGTGTGTGTAGGATCAATGGTTTACAACATATAAATGATCACACAAATAACAAATGTGACAAAGACTGCAAAGTTCATATTATGATATCTCTGCAAAGTACAAATGTCGAATGCGGTTGAATAAAATGAATCACTCTGCTAGATCAAATGACAAAAGGATCTTATCCGGAATACAATAAGAAAACTAAAGATAATACCCGATAATAGATGAGTATTCCAGGGTCAATGGATGAGTTGGAACTGTGGCAGCGCGCACGATAGCTGCTGAAAGTCCGAAAAGTTCACCCTGGTGGCTAAACTTCTCAGAATGGCCTGGAAACTGTCCCAAAGGGTGCGCCCTACTCTAGCTCTCAGTCCTGATGACTGACTGGCCCCTCTGTTGGTGTGTCTGGACCTCGGATGGATCCCCCTGGGGGAATGTGCCCTAGTGATTCCATCGTCGGAATCGGCTGAGATGTATCTCAAAATGATTGCCTTGGCCTACTGGGAAATGGGTCGAAAGGGTTTCCCTGGATCTGATATGATGATCGCTCGAGAACCCCGAATGTGTTAGCCAAAAGTGTCGCACTCCCAACTCTGGAAAATGTGCCCCAGATGATTCCTCTGTCGGAATCTGACGAGAAACTAGACGAAAGATGTGCCTTGCCTTCCTCTCAACTGGGTCGGAGGGGAATCTCTGAACTCTCCCTAGATGGGACAAGTCGATCCACTGAACCTCCTCAAAAGTTGCGCCATCACCCTGGATAAGTGCGCCCTTACTGTTGGACCTTGTGTAACTAATGCTAAAAAATGATGGAAGACCTGTGTGATCTTCCCGATGACTATGGTGTGTCTCTCAACATCGAAATCAACCAACTGGTGTCTTCCTCTAAGAATCCACTAAACTGTCTCTCTTGAGATGTGCCTCTCTCCTCAATGACAAGTCATAATCTGCATAATGATGAATTAGGTCGATGACCCTTCTCTTATAGCTTTTCTAAACCGTAATTCACTGCTGAAACCCTAATTCGTTGTTGACTTCTAAATTCAGCTCCTTTGTTCTATTTTTAGCTCATAATGGCTTAAAAGCATTTTTAACCACTTTTAGCTCAATGTCATTTTCCGAATATAACACCTTTGACTGGAGTGACCTCTAGTAACCCTGTTTACCCCTTTTGTGGCCATGACTATAGTCTAACGGGGTGGTTTAGACCATTAAGCCTCCTCTCTGGAGCTCCTATTTGGAAAGGGACATTACATTGCTAAACCCATGTTATGAACAACTTCTAAATCATGATTGCTAATGGAGATTCTATGAAATGTGGTGGTCATTGTGAAATATGAGGCTTCAAATGGGTGATTATTCCATGAAAACCCACATGTTTTTTATTGAAATGGGTGGTTCTGACATTGTTTTGGGTTTTGAATGGTTACAAACATTAGGTCCCACCACCCTAGATTTTCATGAGTTATACATGAGTTTCCAATAGGAGGGGCATAGCTACACTTTTAAAGGAATTACAATGGGTTCTCCTGAGATCAGTAACTCCCACCGTATGGAAAATATTCTTAAAAATGAGCATTAAGGCATCATGGCTCAGTTCCATGTCATTCAACCCTTTGAGATACCTTCTCAACCCATTCATCCTAACATGTGGTTAGTCTTCGCCAATTCGTCTTTGATTCTCCCCAAGGATTAACACACTCTCGAGATGAGCATCATCATTCTATTTGGTTCATACCCGATAGCCTCCCACCCAATGTATGTATGTATTGCCATTCATTTGTCCCAAAAAGTGAGATAGAAAAGATAGCCAAGGAGTTCCTTGTCACTAATGTCATTTCCCCTAGTATGAGGCCTTATTCATTACTAGTTGGCATGGTCCTCAAGCAAGAAGGCACTTGGTGCATATGTTCTGACTTATGAGCTTTGAACAATTTGAAAATCAAGGATAATTTTCCCATTCCAATCATTGATGACCTTTCAGATGAACTCAAGGGGGATCAATTCTTCACCAAACTTGATCTCCACTTGGGCTATCACCAAATCTGCATGCAAGAAGCAAATAATTCTAAAATTGATTTTTGAACTCATGAAAAGCATTATGAGTTCTTGGTGAGATACCCTTTGACCATGGCAATGCACCTTCCACATTCCAGAGGCTCGTGAACAAAATATTTAAACCCTTGTGCATCATTTTGTCCTTGCATTTTTTATGACATCTTGATCTATAGTAAAACTCGGCAAGCCCGTGTCACCCACATGGATCAAGTCTTACTACTTGTTAATCATCAACTCTTTCTTAAGTGGTCTGGATGTGCCTTTGGTGTCTCTGAAGTGGAATATTTGGGCCATATTGTTAGTCATGATGATGTGTGTGATCCAAAGAAAATTGAAGCAGTGAAGGATTGGCCTCACCCCAAAACTATTTAAAAGTTTAATGGGTTTTTTTGGTTTTTTCTGGTTATTACAGAAAGTTCATAAGGAACTATGGTAAGATTCTATCTCCCCTCACAACCTTGCTAAAAAAAATTCTTTCAATTGGAATGACACCACTGAACAAGCTTTTTAGGACTTGAAGAATGTTGTGTACAACCTTAGTACTCACTCTGCCTGAATTCACTAAATCATGTCTTTGAATGTGATGCCTAAAGTAAAGGCATTGCAGTCGTACTCATGTAAGAGGGACGACCATTGATTTTTACCAGCAAACAACTTTGTGAGAGGCACTTGGGAAAACCCACTTATGAAAAGGAGATGATGGTTATATTGCATGTTGTGGGTATTTGGCATCCACACCTACTCGCATAACATTTCCAAATTAACACTGATCATCATAGACCAAAATAGTTTCTTCCCCCAAGCAACAAAAATGGGTCACTAAAACGTTGGGGTGTGACTATGAGATCATTTATAAGAAGGGCAAGGAGAATGTGGTAGTAGATGCTCTCTGTCAAAAGTATGACGAGGAAGGGTCCCTCTTTTCACTCTCTCTCGTAGTAGCAAATTGGTTGAATGATGTCTACATGAATGGCTAACACATCCCCAGATCACTAGCTTGATCTAACAACTTCGAAGGAAACCATATGCATATCGAGGCTACACTTCACAAAATGAAGAGCTTCACTATAAAAGACATCTTTATTTGACCAAGCGATGAACATTTAAATCACAGATGTTATCTGAACTATAGTTTTCTCCTAGGCAAGTCATTTTGGGTTTCATAAAATATATGAAAGGATCAGACATTCATTATTCTGGGAAGGCATGAAGGAAGACATCTACATCTTTGAGGTGGAATTTGACATTTGCCAACAACACAAAGGAAGAGATAATGAAAGCTCCAATTGAACTCCAACTTTACCCATTCCCCAACTTTATGGACTAATATTTTTATGGACTTCATTGTGGGGTTACAAAAATTTGGCAATAAATTTGAAATCATGGTTGTGGTTGATCGTTTTTTCAAATATGCTTATTTTTGTGCTCTACAACACCCCTTCGAGATCTATATGGTCACTCAAGTAGTCATGGATAATATCTTTAAACTCCATGGTGTGTCACACTCAATTGTGATGGATTGTGACCCCACCTTCACTAGCAATTTCTGACAAGAGTTATTTCAGCTCTGAGGCACTCAATTGAATCTTAGCACCACATATCACCCCCAAATGATGGTTAGACTGAAGTTGTGTGCTTTACTTTAGAAAGACAATCTTAATGGGTCTAGTGGCTACCTCTAGCCGAATGGTGGTATAATGCAACTTATCATGGTGCCACTTGCATGACTCCCTTTGAGGCTATCTATGGTCAAAAGCCCCTTTTATCATACCAAAACCCTCACAGCTCAACCCGACATTCTCCACACTCTCAAGGATAATCTAATCATGGCTCAAAAACTAGATGAAACAACACGTTCATTAGCATCGTTCCGAACATCATTTTGATGAAGGGGAGTAGGTGTTCCTCCATCTACAACCTCATAAGCAAACCTCACTTAAACACAACCACCACTAAAAGCTTGCTCCCAAGTTGTATGGCCCCTATAAGGTCTTTAAATGTATTTGGCTAGTGGCTTACAAATTGGACCTTCTTAACAACAATAAAATTCATCCAATCCTTCATGTCTCTTGCTTAAAGAAAGTGGTCAACTCTAATCATCGTTTCAAACTTGCCTTCCAAAACTGGATGACGAAGGTTCCATTTGGTTGAGGCCAAAGGCTGTCCTCGACAAAAGAGAGTGATGTCTCTGCTAGCACACTATTTAAGAGGGCACTAATACAATGGATGGATAATATCTCGAAGATGTCATGTGGAAACTGGTAGATATCCTTCAACAATGCCCTAATCTCCAACCTTGAGGACGATGTTATTTGATAAGGTGGAGGGCATATTAGGGTCCTACCCAAACCCCTTTAGTAGATAGATAGGTTGTCATGTATTGAGGTCATCTCTATTAAATAAGGCCCATGTAGTAGATATAGTGTGAAGCAATAATTGCAAGAAAGCTAACTAGAAGGTTCCACCTACTAGAAAGTTCCTTAAGCAATAATTGTAAGAATGCTTACTAAAAGGTTTCGCCTACTAAAAAGTTCCTTCACTAAAAATGTCTCGGAGGTTAGATAGAAACTATATAATGAAGAAGCAAGGTAATGCGACGTCTTATGAAGCATATTGTAATTGGAGCTCTACTCATATAGAGGTTGCCCCCTCAAACATGCAAGTGAACATTGCTTTCATCCATAAAAGTTTTGCTATTTGTAATATTCTGGTTCTTTTATGGTTGCCTATTGTTGTCATAATCAATCATTTCTACTCTAAATTTTACTATATTATGTTATTTCTGCTATGAATCTTCTATTTTGCTAATAAAAAACACCAAAAATCACAAGCTCCCTCTTGACCTGGGTTAACTATATCTTCAATGTCCTTGTCCCTATGTTAGATCCTTTGCTAGCAAACTTATCAATAAGCTTCATATTAAATTTGGATACTATTCCCTAGTGGATAACTCCCACTTAAAAAACATCTCTAATTTCTACATGTCTTTACTCTTCAATTCAAGCCTTTCCCTATAATCAACAAACCTAATTCTTAAAATAACCTTCGGATCAGTTCTCCCACAAAATACACCTTTCACGTTAATAGCTTGCGTTTCACAAAGCGCATATTGCTCTATTAACACTTGTTAGCTAAAAGATACTAACTACGAGAACAACGAAATGTTCCAATATCAAACGTTAATACCCCGTGTTTCACAAAGCGCATATTGCTCTATTAACACTTGTTAGCTAAGATACTAACTACATGAACATCGAAATGTTCCAATATCAATTAGTTGACATTGAGATTAGAACATTATATGAACAAAAATCTATAAATGCAACTGAAATAACATTAAGCATTCTCATATAAACATGTAATGCTATCAACCCAAAAACATTCACACCCACAAATAAATTTAAATTATTCAAGACAAAACCCTTGTCATCGTTATCCATTTCATGGTAGGTGTGCAAAACAATTTACTATATCTCAACTTCCAGACATCAAATTGCACAATGTATTGTGCATTTATGATCACTGGGCCTGGTCTTTTTCAAGTCTTCATGGTCGTTCCCCTAGTAATGCTATCTGGGCTATAATGGGTCGATTCGTTGTATAACATGGATTTTCCAAGTCTCCTAGTCTTTTCCAAGTCTTCATGGTCGATCCCACCAACCACAACTCCATCAACCAATGTCTGTATAACGAGTTGTCATCCTACAAGGATGATTCAGTGGTCTCTGCACCTTCACAAGGAGGAGGTGAGCAGGTATAAGCCATTCCAAGAATAGGACATGCAAAGTTCATAGCACAATGAGAGACGCAAGATAAGAGGCTTTGAGAAGTATGTGCATGACTACCCATAACCTGCTAAGTTTTATTTCAGCTTTGAGCATAAGGATTCTCATCATTGAATGATATATGAAAAAATGTCGGGGCAGATGAAGGTAAAGAGGAACTGCTCCTCAAGGAGTGTGCATGGCTTGACCACGTTGGGACATAACTTCGAAGTGACTACAACAAGGTTGAGGATCCAAGATGGATTGGGATTGTTGGTATGCAGACTTGACCTTTTGCTCCTGTTGCACAGATAGTGCAAGAGCTAAGAGATATCAAACAAAGAAGTCTCTAGAATAGCACAAATGCACGGTTCATAACCATGAATTTGTAAGATTGGCCACAAGTTTGTTTGAAGCCTAGACACTAAGGTTGTAGGGGTCTTTACTCTGGGTGACACCATCATGCACATGGCATACAACCATGGGCAATGAAGGAGATCATCAGAACATAAATCTTGATTTAAGACTGCCACTTGGGTAGTGACAATGCGGCAATGAAGGAGATCATCAGAACATAAATCTTGATTTAAGACTGCCACTTGGGTAGTGACAATGCGACCATCCAGGGAAATGATAACGATACTGCCAAGAGGGGCAACCATGGTTTCATTAAAATGCAATTACATACCCAATTAAGAGGTTGAGGATCCAAGATGGACTGGGATTGTTGGTATGCAGACTTGACCTTTTGCTCCTGGTTCACAGATAGTGCAAGAGCAAAAAGATTATCGAACAAAGAACTGTCTAGAATAGCACAAATGCAACGTTCATAACCATGAATTTGTAAGATTGGCCACAAGTTTGTTTGAAGCCTAGTCACTAACAGAGGGTTGTAGGGGTCTTTACTCTGGGTGACACCATCATGTATATTACATATAACCATGGACAATGAAGGAGATCCTCAGAACATAAATCATGATTTAAGACTGTCAATTGGGTAGTGACAATGCGACCATCCAGTGAAATGATAACGAGACTGTGCCAAGAGGGGCAACCACAGTTCCATTAAAATGCAATTACAGACCCAATTAAGAGGTTGAGGATCCAAGATGGACTGGAATTGTTGGTATGTAGACTTGACCTTTTGCTCCTGTTGCACAGATAGTGCAAGAACTAAGAGATATCGAACAAAGAACTCTCTAGAATAGCACAAATGCAAGGTTCATAACCATGAATATGTAAKATTGGCCACAAGTTTGTTTGAAGCCTAGTCACTAACAGAGGGTTGTAGGGGTCTTTACTCTGGGTGACACCATCATGCACATGGCATACAACCATGGACAACGAAGGAGATCATCAGAAAAGAAATCTTGATTCAAGACTGCCACTTGGGTAGTGACAATGCAACCATCCAGTGAAATGATAACGAGACTGTGCCAAGAGGGGCAACCACAGTTTCATTAAAATGCAACTACAGACCCAATTATCAGGTTCCACCTGCTCTAGGTCTAAGATAGGAACGAGATGAGTAGACATGAAATTGGTTGGGTTCGAGATATCATTACCTCTATACGTTTTTAAAGCTCGCATTCCAAACTATCAGTATAATTTATTATATTCACATCAGCCCCAAGCAATTTCTTAAAATCTGGAGTCATAACTCCAGCAACAGAATACTTTTCCAAGACATTTCCTTGAACGGTAAGATACATCCGCCCAAAAACTGTTCTGGACAGAAAATGAATAATTTCAAATATGTATCAAAACAATACTAACATAGCAAGTCACTACTTTACCCATCTTTACAGTCAAAGTTAAATATGAGAACATTCACCTAGCAAAACTTGGTCATACAACTCAAAAAATGAAAATAATTTCCATGCTAAATTTTCATAATTTGATCTTTTACTTTTTTTTTCCATATTGAAGTATAGTACTATAACAATCATATTGTCGACATAAAGATCTCTCTTCCACTTACTAATCCCCAAATAATTAACTAATAAAAATTAAAAAAAATGATCAGACAGCTCGTTATGCTTTGACCTTTTCTGGGAAAATATTAATAGCTACTTTTATAATCATATTGAAAGAAAAACAAATCATTGATCAACCATTGGAAGCCAATAGATACAAAATATCTCAATATTGACTCAGGATCAAAGGTTTTCTTTTCATTCTTTTTCTTTTTTTCTTTTTCCGTCAACTCCAAAGAGAACCTGATAGGACAAAACTTGATCCTACACTAGCCACAATTTGTTTTAATGCAGCGAAAATCCCTTGGAGAAAATACTCAAATGCTCTCAACAATTACTCAAAAACCAACTACTGCTCTCAGTAAATAGCAATTGCCACCACTAGGCACGCAGCTTTTGAAAAACCAATCTAGACAATATCCATTGTCGACCCATCATCAAAAATCAGTGTTTTCATGTCAAATTCTGGATTTAAATTAAATATCTACTCATGCAGTGATCATTGGATGATGGTCATCTGCAACCACATCCAAGAACTTTAGTCCCAGAGAACAAGCGTACCTGAATTGAAATCAAAGGAAGAGAAAAAACTGCACAGCTTAAAATCTCAAACTGCAATGGTTTGTGGCATTCCCGTACTGACATAGTTTTGAATGCAACACACTTCATCTCCTTCAGCATTTCTTCTTCCTCCTATTTCACAAATGACAATTCTTTTTCTCTTTTTTTTTCCATCATTTTTCTTTTAGAACAGACAAGCCAATGGTTTACCCAAAAAACCATTTTCTCTCTTATATATAACTTTTTGGTACCAGCTTTGACTTGCATTTTTTCATTTCCTATTGCAGAACTTTTTGAGCATGTTTATATTTTTATCTTTTGACTATATTGAGGAGATCATAGGCGAGGATGTGTGAACAACCCTCAAACTGCTTGTTCACACACTCCACTGATTCCTGGTATCCGGCCTTACTAATGGCTATAATAAAAAAAAGCCATTCATCACCCAACTGGTTCTTTCATTTCAATGAGAAGCCCATTGTTGTGGATGTCTCTAGTTCATCCTCATTATGAAGAGCCGTGTGAAAGAAAAAAATCGTAATCTGGATGTTTCACCTGATGTGACCTTAACCATTGATCAGCTGACTGAAGTAAAGAGATAGCCCGCTCTCGCTCACAGTAGCCTGTAGTACTCCACACTGTCCCCTTCATCTTGTAAGAAGCAAGACCAAATACTGGTAAAGCTATCTTTGGACAACCCCCAGAATTACTTATAGGAGTAACAGGAACACTTTTCCCTCCAGTACTGACATGAATACTGCCGCCATCTGCCAAAAAATCAGTTAGAGATCAAATGTGCAATGAGAAAATCAGAATTCAAAGAGCATCTGCATGCTTTATTGATATGAAAACCGTGTGAACAAACTAGCAACAAGGTGGAAGTAACAAAAATAGAAAACAGACGAGTCAAACCTTTTAGTGGAGTTGAAAGGTAATGGAAAGTTAGGAAGCAGGCAGCCAGGTCTCTCAAGGTTGGACCCGTTGGTATCCTGTATATTGGGTACCTGTAAGAAAGCTCTCATTTTAATTAGTTAGCAGTAGATACTGACCATTCATCTAGAGGTTACTGATTGCATTGAACAATATTCAATAGAACAGGAATGCTTAATAACTAACTGGCCTCCACACCAAATAATCAAGAATTGCATAAATATAATTGATGGCATACCATGCAACCGATAGCCAACTTGTTGGCAACAGATCAATGCTTCTTAAGGTTTTCAGCTGTGGAAAGTCCTTGGCAAGATCTCCAATCTGCAACATTCAGTCAACAAATATTAATTTTAATCTCACAAGGGAAACTACACCATGAAATAAAAACATTCCTCAAAATAAATGCATATTATAACTGGATCTTACCTTGTCTGCCAGGGGTTCACGACTATATGGAGTTGCTTGCTCAAAATACTGAAACGAAAGGCGACTGTTTCCTTCACCATCGTCACTAGAAAAACCTTCCTGTGCAGCTTTAGACTGACTTCTCAATGTTAATCTATCAGACCTAAGATTTGAATCAAAATCACAATCAAATGCCTTGGAATTTCTCCAGTTCATTGCCCCACCATATTTTGAGTCACGTTCTGCTTCATCACTACTACTACCTTCACTACCGGTATCTCTATAATCACAATCACTTACATCACTCTCCTCACCAGGGCGCCTGCAAACAACAGCAGAGCATGCTCAGGCCTCAACTGAGCCAGTGTGAACCACACGTCTAGATGTTGACAAAGATTTTAATAATATTGCTCCAGTGAAAGACATGAGAATGGAAGACATGAGACTGTACTAAATTGCATTAATACTGAATTGTGACTAGCAAAATTTTGTCTAGGATATGACACTACTGAAATAGAGAACCAGCTATGCATGCAGTATTTGCATGGTCTAGAGCAGTATTAGAGCATAATTGTTTGCAAGATAGATTTCACCAAAAAATTTGTTAATCAGGAGCTACAGTGTATATTATGCCTTATTTACCATATTATTATCGTACACAAGAACTCAGCTGTAGTCAGATTTACAGAATACTAGGGAACCTTCCTTCGACATGACCAGCTACGAAAATAATTGGTGAATTGGATAGTCTACCTGGTTCCAATATTAGGTCCAGAAGGGTGAGTGTAAAGCTGAATGGCGGATAGAGACGGTACATAATACTGCATGGCAGTGTCGCTTCCATTCAACGCTATCGGTACTCCTGCACCATATGCACTCCACTCGTTGAACGACTCCCACAGATCACCAAGACTGAAGAAGGGTATGGATTCAGCTTCAGAATCCCTCCATCCTTTCATGAATGTCTGTGAAACCAAGAATTATTACTATTAATAAACGATCAGCCCGTGACAAAAGAGCAGCTAGAAAACATTCTGTTGTTGAAAACACAGCATTCAGAACAGAAGATATCGAAATCCTAAAATGTACATCTAACTACACGCCAAACATTACTAGGGAGAAAATAAATACACTTGCAACACTTGAAAATTATTGAAAATGAATTGGAGGCTCATCACAATAGGGTTTCACAGCAAGTACCTTTGGCAGATACTGAAGAGGAACTGTTGGAGTTGTAGATTCCATAAAACGATCCAGATTACAACAACCCGTCTTCCTTCCAGAAGCAGAAACGGGGGAAGACACATCCCTAGAACAAACGTCTGAAACGATGTGGTCTCCATCCCTTACCTGCTTTGACTGGTGTTTTGTCTGTGAAGATCCATTGCGACCGCGCCGCGCATGTGGGTAACGGCTTCCGTTAAGAGAATCACAAAACTGGTCAGCTCCATGACCAGCGCGTCCAAATTGCATGGCTGAACCAAACATTATCCTAATTCTCTTGACGGCCAACGATATAGCTTATAGCCGAAGTTCAGCCCTGTGAGGACCTTAACCCTCTGGTCTATTCAAGAAAACGACAAAGCAGATTCAAGTCTGATGTTCCGCTCAGAAATTAAAACAGAGTTACGCCTCTAAACTTTAAAGTTAAAGTTATTGATCTCTTCCGGCCCGCACCTCTCAGCTAAGAGTTAATCTAATCGTTCCCACACTCAAAAGAAAAAAATGAAAATAACCCTTCTGAAGGAGCGGATTCAATTACTACACAATGCTGATAAGTCAGAAACCTTTCTCCAAACAGAGTTCTCACTGATTACACGAAATTCAAGATATCTGCTACGGAAATCAGCCAAAGACCCTCATTACTTTCGCATCTAAGCTTGTGTTGTCGCCGGATTTTTCTTTTTTACAATGAATAGTAATAGCAATTCCAAAATCCTTTATCTGACAGTCTCCAAGGATTCAGAAGAAGATGCAAGAAAATGTTAAAACCCTAGAGGATTACCCCAACCATTAAAAAAATTTGTTACATACCAATATCTGAGATTACAGAATGGATCTAAAGATTACAGGCATGCCGATTCAAGCCTGTGCAGATCTGCTAGAGCCGCTGACCAATGAAAATGCCACACAACGTCCGACCGGACAGAGGGTTTGGTTTTTCGACGATGAGTTCAGAGTAATAACAGAACACTCCAGATATACATATAGCGTATAGAATGATAACTAGCATTCATCATTTAATGGCATCATTGCTATATATTTCCCTTTTCATTTTGTTCCGTATTTTTTCTATTTCGAAATATTTATATTAAATTATTTCGAAATGTCAGATGCGATGATCATGAAAGTTGACTCGGCTTAACCAGGGTTAGCCTCTGCATGTGCCTGCCTTATCGAATTCCTCAAGTTCGAACCCGGGACCTCTGGGTAACCATGACGATTACTATGCTTCCTTCTTCCTGTCACTAAATGTCAAGAACCCGGAATTTTTACCGTCGATGAGACGGATTATTGGGACGGGAAAACAGAGTCACGTGAAGGAAACTGAAAGGTTACGTCGCCGTCAAGTGAAGACCATTAGGATTCCGTTTTGTTAAACGGCGAGTTATGCATTAACGTCACGGAAATGACGCCCTGTCGGTACATTAATAAATATTCGTTTTTTATTCCGTGACGGAAAGAAACAATATGTTCACCGCATAAGATTTCCACTAAGCCGTGAGTTGACGGAAATATTGAT
>ML791203.1:266361-280043 GCA_009831015.1 Picea engelmannii
GAGACCTCCTTGTTTATGGGACAAAGGACCCATTTCACACAACAATTTGATTGCTTAGTCTATAGAGGTGTACACAAACTACTCCCTTTCAAATTTGAGCACATGACCTCCAAGGAGAAAACACATGTTCTTAACCATTAGGCCCACTCAAGTTGTGGAAGTTTTTATATATTTTTTTAACATTCAAGTTGTGGAAGAGTTAGTCAAGTCAATGGAGAGAAGGACAAGGGAGGGTTAGAGAGTGATAACTCCTGAGATTGTGGGTCTTGTGTTTATTGAACTACAATGTACAATATTAATGGAAAACATATTTTGTTCCTAAGCTTGTGTGGGAGTCATGGTATATATGTGTGTGATTATTAGTTTGTATTAGAATGATTTGTATTGTTAATTGGGTGTAACTTGAGTGGCTGAGAGAAAAGTTGTTATCCTCCCCAATCTATTTTCAAATCTCACTTTGTGATATGCTTTCTCTCTTTGTGATCCAATTGGTGATTGTTGACCTAGCCTTGAATTAAGAATCTAGTTTACCCTAAATACCATCCTTGGAATGAGGGAAAGTACCTAGTGGTTTTCCCCCAAAAAAATACATTACACTTAACCAAAAAAAAAAAACTAATGAAATTGGAAACACCACACCCAAATTACATCAATGTGGTGTGACATAAATTATGACTAACAACTTTACTAAACCAAAAGAAAAAATAATTTCATAGTGTCAATTTTGAAGATGTTATTATTATTTTTTCTTTACATTTAAAGCTTTCGGTCAACGCAAACAAGGTAATTGTTGTATTTTAGACTTAACAACAATAAAAAAATAAAATATCCTATTAATACCCATTTAAACCAATTTAACTTGTGGAGCACGTGATAAGTTATTTATTGTTAAAACATACCCTTTTAAGTTTAATCCACAATGGATTAAGAACCTGGAATTTGTGAATATTGTCATAAATTTGTGGAATGAACCGATATTTTTGACAGAAAGAGGTAAACAGAAAAGATTTATTTGGAAACTAAAGGAACTAAAATTTCGGACTAAAGCTTGGCACAAAGAGCTACCGATAAGAAGAAAGGGTAAGTTGCTTAATCTGGAATATGATATGAAAGTTTTAACTCATAAACTAGAAGAAGATTTGACTGATCTCTCAGTCTCTTTACAACTCCGGCATTTAGAAAATATCAGAAATAAGATTCGAAGAGAGGAAGAGGAACAATGGCGACTGCGTAGTAGGGCATTGTGGCTAGAAAGTGGTGACAAAAATTCCAAATATTTTCATAACTATGCAAGCTACAACAAAATAAAAAATCACATTTGGAAAATTGATAACACCCTTGGGCAAACTGTTGATCAAAAGTCTTTAAAGGAAGTTGTTGTCAACTATTTCAAGGATTGCTATAAAGAGCCAACTGTTCAGAATTTACCAGAACAATGCCAGATTCTAGAACACTACCCACAGATTTTTACTGAAGAGGAGGCAGAGTCATTGTTTCAACAGGTTACACTGGAGGTAGTTAAAGAGGTCCTGTTCCTATTTCAAAAAGAAAAAAGTTTGGATCCAGACGGATGGACTGCCGAACTTTTTACTTCTTTCTTTGATCTCATGGGTGAGGATATCCTGGCTATGGTAGAAGAATCCAGAAGATCAGGAGCTATTGAGGGAGGCTTAAATTCAACCTTCCTGACCTTGATACCAAAAGCAAACAACCCCTCCACCTTCGGTGATTTCCGTCCTATCTCTCTTTGCAAACTTTGCTATAAAATAATCTCCAAAATTATTGCCAATTGGATAAAACCCTTCCTATTGAAGACATTATCATTGGAACACATGGGGTTTCTAAAGGGCATACGCATTCAAGATGGCATTGGTACGGTTCATGAAAGTTTGCACAGCATAAAGAAGAAAAAACTGAAAGCATTGGTTCTAAAGCTGGATCTTAAGAAAGCATATGATAGTATCGACGGGGATTTCTTAAAGCTAATTTTGCTAAAAGTCGGAGCTGGCCTAGATTTGACAAATTGGATAATGTCTTGCTTGACTTCCTCTTCCTTTGTGGTTTTAATAAACAGAGAGGCTACGAATTTCTTCAGAAGTGACAGGGGGGTTAGGGAAGGTTGCCCACTATCACCATTGCTCTTCATCTTGGCGATGGAAGGCCTCAGTTTATTGTTGAAAGACAGTGAGGCGAGAGGAGCAATTTCAAGTATAAAAGTCTCGAGGATGATTAATATTTTACATATATTGTTTGTGGACGATGTAATTATTATGTCTAAGGCCTCTGTCACTGAATGGACCGAGATAAGTAGGCTTATTGGCCTATTCTGCAAAGCTTCGGGAGTGTCATTGAATCATTGGAAAACATCTGTGTTTTTTGAAGGAACCACAGAGACTGAGTTAGATCTACTCAAATTAATACTCCCTTTCTCTTTCACTCCACTTTCTGGCGGTTTTAGATACTTGGGGTACATGCTGAAGAAAGGAGCGCAGCACACAAGTGACTGGGATTGGTTAATTGCAAAACTATTAAAGCAGGTGGGCTTTTGGTGCAATCGTTGGTTGTCATTGGGTGGAAGATACATTTTGGTGAAAGCGGTGTTAGAAGCACAACCAGTTTTCTGGATGTCTATGGAGGCCCTGCCTCTTTCAGTGATGAGTAGAATTAGGAAAGTGATGTTCCAGTTCCTATGGAATGGTCACTCTAAATCCCAACACTTTCACCTTTGCCATTGGGAAACTTTATCCAGACCGAAAAAGCTGGGGAGTTGGGGTTTTCGAAACCTCCAAATTTTCAATAAATCTCTTAATACAAATACTCTGTGGAGATTATTAAACCATGATGGTATTTGGCACCACATTGTGATGAGTAAATATCTACAAAATACCTTGCTCATCAACTGGCTTAGGAAGCCTTCTCATGAATCAAATTCTGCCTCAAGGATTTGGTCGAACCTGGTGCGCACTGTTCCTTTTATTCTCCATTGGATTAATTGGAAACCAGGAGCGGGGTCCTTGATATTAATAGGGAGGGACGGGATTTTGGGGTTAGGTGATAATTCTTTCCTCTTGAATGAGACTTTAGACCACTTAACTCAAAAGAGGATCATTGTTCTTGCAAATGCAGAAGAAGATAATAATCTGATCTCGACAACTGAGAGGTGGAAGAGCAACACAGAATTGGGTTTGACAGGGACACTTGCAGATGATTGGAACAGATATATAAGGGAGCTTAAGGGAGCCAACATTGCACTTCAGATAAATGAGATAGACACTCTGGTTTGGACGGGCATAGATAACAAAGGAGAATTATTAGTCAAAAACACCTATGAAGCGATTTTTTCTTTGAAAGAGATCCCAACATGGAGCAACCAGAAGAAAAACATATGGAAGTGGTCATTGCCTCTTAAGATAATTCTTTTTTTCTAGCTTGCATGGAAAAATAAGATTTTAACGTGGGAGCAATTGCAGAGAAAAGGATGGGTGGGACCAAGCATTTGTTGTCTTTGCAATCAGAGAGAAGAAGATTTAAATCACTTGTTCATCACCTGCGAATTCACTCGGTCAGCGTGGGCTAAATGTGCACATACACTAAAATTCAATCATCAGTGGGCAGGTACCTCCCTGAACAAGTGCATGAATAATTGGCTGCTGAATAGCCAAGTTTCTAAACGCATTCTGATCATTATCTGTTGGTTCTTATGGAAAGAACGCAATAAGGCTCTTTTTGAAGGACATTCGCCATCGACCTAGGTTGTCTGCTATAAGGTTCTTGGTGCTTTTAATGTCACTACTCCAGAGAGGATTATTTCAACACTAAGACAGAAACCTATTTTGATAAAAGCTGGATACTTTGTAGCATATTTTGATGGAGATGCAATTGCAGGTGGATCAAACTGTGGCGCGAGAGGTACTATTATTTGCGCAACTTCTCAAATCTTCC
Source organism: Picea engelmannii (assembly GCA_009831015.1). Taxonomy (NCBI): domain Eukaryota; kingdom Viridiplantae; phylum Streptophyta; class Pinopsida; order Pinales; family Pinaceae; genus Picea; species Picea engelmannii. Next base: position 270,304 of record ML791203.1, read on the forward strand.
GCTGGTTTTTAAATTGTAGCGAGGGGACAAACACGAAAGCGGAACTGCTAGGAGCTTGGGGTACTCTTACTCTCACCAAAATGATGGACCTTCATTGTATTCAAGTATTGGGGGATTTGAAGGTTATAATAGATTGGCTGGATCAGAAAGGGAGGCTTCAGGCAATCAACATTGAAGCATGGAAAAGACACATTGAAGAGCTGATTCAAACCTTCCAAAGTATACAATTTCATCACATTTTTAGAGAAACAAATAAAATTGTCGATCATATGTCTAAGCGAGCATTAACATCAGTAAAAGGAAGGCTAACGTACTACACTTGGGATGGAGAGAAAGCAGGGCCTACTCTCTTTGATGATATCTTCTAATTTGGTAGAATCTAGCCATCACTTTGTTTCAGGAACTAATTATTACTTCTTGAGAAGTAACCTGGAATTTGGTTTTGTCCGTTCCTCTTTGTATTGAAAATTTTCGGTGAGAGGTTTTTCTCTCTACGCTTGAAGGCTTGGTCAGTTAGGACATTGATTCCCTTAGTTTATCTAGGGAAGATTGAATCAGACCCGGATTGGTTGGCGTGGTCAGCCTTTTGTTTTATTTTCTCAGGTATTGTTTTAAAATTATATAATAAAATCTGGTGAAATTTTTCTATTGGAAAATTTATTTATTGTTAAACATAAACCAATTTCAAAAAGTCAACATAATAATTTAGTTTTATAATTTAATTACTCTCTAAAACTTTTTAACTTATTAAAATAATAAGGATACCAATATTTTCTTTTTTATTATATCTAATTCCATCGAGCAAGGTGCTCTACAGTGGAGTATGGGGGAGATGTTGAGACGTTAGTGTGATGAGGGGTTAGTGTGGTTAATAAAAATAAAGTTGGTTTAATTAAAAAAACAACAATAATAAAAAATAAAATGAAATAATAAATAAAAAACAATAAAAATAAAAAATGAAATGAAATGAAATAATTAAAAATAAACACACCTTAAGAAATTGGATCCCACTTGGTGCTTGATAGATCCAGATTTAATGCAAGAGGTTCTCGTCTAACTAAATTGTTGATATTGTTGGGCCTCACTATATGTCCCCGCAAAATTATGATTAGTAATTAGGATCCACAATTTATCCCATTTACCATGCATGAAATATGGAGAAGTACTCCAAAGATTTCCTATTATATAATATTTACTATAATTCCTTAAAAAAAATACATATATCCCAAAAAAACAATTTAACTTATCAAATAGGTGATAAGTCTTTTGTTAAATAGGTGATAAGTCTTTTGTTAAATATGTGATAAGTCCAAAACCAATTCTAAAAGGTTATGCAATGATTTAGTTTTATAATTTAATTATTTTTAAAATTTTTTATTTTACAAAATTTAAAATAAAATTGATATTTTCATTTTAAATATATTTAATTATAAAAACCATAATTGAAATAGTTTATTTTATATTATTTATATTTTTTAATTTACAAAATTTAAAAGGATAGAAATATTTTTATTTTGAATATATTTAATTATAAAAATAAGATTTAAAATAAAAAAATTATCTTAGGTAAAAAAGAAGTTACAAACACAAAAGAAAACCAACATAAACACAAACACGAATACAAACCTAAACCTCATCCATATTAGGAATAACGTGAGTTGAAAATGTGACTTGCAAGTAGGCAAACACGAACCTCATCCATGTTAAGAATAAGGAGTTGACAATGTGACTTACAAGTGGGCACAACAACATCATGTGGAAATGGTGAGGGAGATGTGTTGTTGTAGGTGATTGAGATGTGGTTAGTGTCACTCACAACATATGTAAGGCCATGGCATCACATGGCAACATATGAATACAACCATTTCTTTATCTCTTTCCAAACCTGACACTTAGGTCTAGCAGTGGCCACCACCAGTACACTACAAAAGTTGTTTGTTCATTTCGTTTCTATAATGGGGGAGATGATGATATCATGTCCATTTGTCCAATTGTTGTACATATAGTTGTGGCTTATGTAGACGTATTATTATAGTTCATTGTTAATTCTGTCGTAATTTTATTTTGTTAAATAAATAACCAACACCTTTATTATATTAAAAAATAAACATCAATGTATTACCTAGTGCGAGCCCCCCTCTCGTCATCATAATAACATAAATGAAAATATAAAAGAGATCCAAAGCGCATCACATCAATCTCACGACATGGCAAACATGTCCTTGTTTGCCCATGTTATAGTTGGTATATTTAATGGTGGATGATGTAGATGGTAAGAAATGTGGCATTCCCAATATAATGCCATATTGATTGAATAGTTAGTACGTATTTTGTATTTTGTGGGGGAGATTATAACCATGGTGCTACACACTAAACAAACCATGTCAACTTTTCAATTAGTCTGTGTTATCCATGAGAAGCTATAAACCCAAACTCTACATTATTATGTATAATGTATAAGTGATAGATTTTTGTTTTGGTAAATAAAATATTTAATAAATTATATTACTTAAAAGAGGTTGAAGGGGAGTTTGTTTGGTTAGTGAAAGTGGAGTGTTATGAACGTTTATTATGAGTGTTATGAGTTTTTATAGATTTGATTTTATCAAGTAATATTTTTGTTTTTCATGAATTAGTGCATTTATGCAAGGGGATGTCGAATAGCAACAATTATCCTGGTTGTTAAATGGGGTTGAAGGTCACACACCATTACGTGTCTCACTTTTTGATAGGTGGAGGATATTATTTATCTATTGGGTCTAGCTTACATGATTAAGAGGATAAGTCATTATCTTCCCCGTCCATGTTCAAATCTCGCTTGTGACATGTTTTCCCCTTGTGGCAAATTGGGGTTGGCAACGAACCAACAATCTAACTCTCGCTTAAGTGCTTGAGGGTGGGATGGGATGTCTTCAAACATTTTCCCCCTCGTGGACCGATTAGGGCTACTAAGGTACTAGAAATCTTGTTCCCACTTAGTGCTTAAGGGTGGAACAAGATGTTTCCAAACATTTAACACAAGGGATTAACTCAATTGATTATTGTCAATGTTGTTGAGCATTTAGATAGTTCTGTGCCATTATGTGATTGGTTCAAATCCTCCCTGGTCAGGTGCATTAGTCTATCTTGACAAGTTTATTGGGGATGTCATCCACGACTTTGGGGAAGCATCCCTTGGTTTCTCCGTGAGGTTTTCTTTGGAAAAAAAGGTGGTGGATACTTGACACATTAATAGTCTAAAAGAACCATCCTCGATATTTTTTAGATAACACTTAAAATAGAAATGTACAAGGACATTTATATGCATACTTGTCCTATTTTAAGGCTTTTAAGGCTTGACTTTCAATTTTGATCCCTACAAACTCAAATTTGAGGTTGGATATTCTATTTTTTGCAAACTCAAAGTTGAGGTTAGATATTAAATTTTCAAGCCATGGAAACTCAAATATTTGGCTTCATATTCAAATTTAGACCCTTTAGTTAAGTCTTAATATCTAAATATTACAACTATGATCAATGATGACCATGTTTTGATCTTCTTACTTGCAATTTTTAAATATATACATTTTGTTGGTGTTGTTGCTCTTAGGCAAGAATTTTAACGTCTTTTTCACTCTACCAATTCGTTTGATAGTGGTGGGGATCTAATAAAACCAATATTGGTGTCCTCTAATTTGATCCAAGGGGTTATTTCCTTTTCTAGGCCCGAGTTGTTTGATTCATGTCACCTCATCATCCCCCTTAGGTGTGTTCAATTGTAATTACCTACATATGAGGGTTTAGCTCCTTTGGCATGATTAAACCCATATCTATGCCACATGCCTTGAATGAAGGAATTGATGTCTTTGTTGATGTTCTAAGGTTTGATCAAACTACATTTTTTTAGAGTTACCCCATGAAAATTTGCCACAAAGTAATTCTAGTATATGAGTTTTGTTGTTTTTCCATTTTTTTTTGAATGAATCTTTATCCATTAACAAACATCTTTCATATTCTCTATCTCTTGAAAAAACCCATACCTAAAAGTTTTATTTTCATAATATAGTTCCTATCCATGAAAAAAAGTTTTCGTTTTAAAAATTCTCATATTAAATAGATTTAAATTCAAATTAAACTCTAAATAAATTTGGGCATAGAAAATATTTCTTTTTAAATTTTGACTTATATCAAATTAAATTTTGACTTTTATTACATTAAAGAAATCCCTTTTTCAACTTGCAAAATCCACATTAATTTTTTTTTTTTTTTTTCAACTTGCAAAATCCATATGAAGATAAAGAAATTTAACAATATCACACATATTTGACTTATATCACATTAAATTTTAACTTATATTACAGTAAAGAAATCCATTTTTTTCAACTTGCAAAATCCACATTAAAAAAATTCTTTTTTTCAACTTGCAAAATCCATATGAAGATAAAGAAATTTGACAATATCACACATATTGAAGTTGTTATGATAAACAAGAAATTTGACAATATCACACATATTGAAGTTGTTATGATAAACATTGCACGTGAATCAAAATTGTGGAACCATTTGACAAAAAGCATCGAATCTCCCCCAAAACCAACTAAAAGATTTTGATTGACCAATATGCATCATATTATAATAAAGAATATAAGACTTTGAATAGCAGTATGGATCATATTATAAAGAATATATGTATAAATAGTGTATAATTCCACACATTGACCCAACTCAATAAACTTTAAGACTTGGAATAACAAGGGTGCAACATGTTATAAAGAATATATGCAATCTAAGATTGCCTATTTAATCATTCAACCCTCTAAAGGGTTATAAAGAATATGTGCAATCTATCTGGCTTTTTAATCATTCAACCTTTAGACACAGAAAGCACTCAAAACATCTTCTTAACCAAATTGTAATAAAATGTATTCAAACATATTGATGTATACTTTATTCTAAAACAAGCCATTAAAATGACTTTAGTAATATGTGATCATGCTCTCATTGCCTTTTTGAAGACTTATTTATGTTTTTGAAACCCACTTGCCTCCATCAGCTTTTCTGGATAAAGACAAAGAACTCAACTCTTCTTGATAAGGATAAGGAATACACTCTCACAAATAAGACACAAGTATCAATGACCTTAGCTTTATTTTATCATATTATATAACCTTTTCATCGTTGGCCCTTAACAAAATCTTATAGGTCATTACACTCTTATATTGGTATTTCCAATTTCAACTCCAATGCTTTGAAAGGACTTTGAAGTGGACTCTACTTCATCAAAAATTCCCTCTACTACCTCAATTATTTTACTAATTTATCAACAAAATAAATGCATTACTTACTCTAATTAAATACCACAAGAGCGTGCCTAATGCCATTCATTCCATCACATAGCATTACTTACTCTAATTACATACCACAAGAGCGTGCCTAATGTCATTCATTCCATCACATAAGCCACTGCATATTTCAATCTTTCATTAAAGAAAATGTTTGCATCACAAAAGTATGACAATGTTGTTGAGAAGGATACATAAGATTGGGGTTGAGAGAATGATCCTCATGCTTTTATTATTATTTTGCTTCACATGTTTTAGATTTACTTAAATATTAAAATTAATATATGTTAAAATTTTATTAAGTAAGGTTTCAAAATTGTTTACTTTTTAATTGACGGACATTCTAATGCAACAATTATGAGTATAATAATGGCATTTAAAAAGACTTACTAATTTGTCCTTAATATGTTTCACATCATCATATCTTTACATATTTTATATATATATAGATTTAGTTAAAATTATATTTCATAAATATGAGGAAACATGTTTTGATTATAGTGTTCATGTTTTTATGGATATTTTTATCCCCTCAAAAACTATTATTTAGGATTGGGATGAAGAAGCCTTGGAGCCTTTTGACTAACACATTTCTAGTGTTAAGAATTTTATCATTGATTTTCATGTTTAAATTCAATGGCTTTATGAGTTACATGTTTATCGTGTAATAGGTTTTGTGGATATGTTGGAATAACCTAATTATCTTTAATTATTAGAGGGAATAATTTTTATTCGAGTTTTTAACCCCAACTAAATTTTGTATTTCGGTAGAGTTTCCCAACCTTCCTAACCAATACTGGCATTTCTTAGAAAGATTATGCCAACCTCTTGGGAAATTCATATGCAATGAGTTTAAAAGGGTTATTTTTTTTTCCTCAGAAAAAAAACGTAATTTTATTCATATAGAAGAAAATTACATTCTGTAGATGCATGATGAAGTCATGCATATTGCACCTTTGTGAAGACCAAAAGGTGGATAGAAGCACAACCCATAAATAGAGTTGTGATATAATTTTTCAAAACAAGTAAGTCCACGAGGCTCTCCCACCACAAAAAAAGTATATGAATCTCTCCAGACATATCACTCTTCTTCAAACATTACATAGAATATATACATAGTATAAAGGATAACACCCAAAGGGCCAAGCAAAAAATAAAATTCCCTTATGTAGATCGCCAACATATATAAAAAGTATAAAGCACAAAAAAAGTCTAATCAGAAATTTGTCTTCATTGAAATCATGAATTTGTGGCCACTGTATTGTCAGTCCTGTAGGGGAGGGAGCCCTTCAATGAAAGGCCTGTGATAGTATTCGTAGAAAACCTGATTATTGATTTCCACAATATGCCACTGACTAAATTGTAGTTGAATGCCATCCTTTGATAAAGAATATGCTTCAATGTTATGCTCCCAATATATATGCTTTACAGAGAAGGAGTCAAATGAGTTTAAATATATAAATATTTCATCAAGAAGTGGCTGCAATAATATATTTTGACACCTATGTGTCTTTCTGACCCAGTTCACAACATTCATGGAATCCCCAAAAAGTTGTATAGACTTGAAAGGGCATATTTCAGTCTTTCATTAAAGAAAATGTTTGCATCACAAAAGTATGACAATGTTGTTGAGAAGGAAACATAAGATTGGGGTTGAGAGAATGATACTCATGCTTTCATTATTATTTTGCTTCACATGTTTTAGATTTACTTAATTATTAATGTTAAAATCTTGTTAAGCAAGGCTTCAAAATTGTTTACTTTTTAATTGATGGACATTCTAATGCGACAACTATGAGTATAATGGTATTTAAAAAGACTTACTAATTTGTCCCTAATATGTTTCGCATCATCATATCTTTACTCTTTTTTTATATATATAGATTTAGTTAAAATTATATTTCATAAATATGAGGAAGCTTGTTTTGATTATAGTGTCCATGTTTTTATGGATATTTTTATCTCCTAAAAAACTATTATTTAGGATTGGGATGGAGAAGCCTTGGAGCCTTTTGGCTAGGACATTTCTAGTGTTAAGAATTCTATCAATGATTTTCATGTTTAAATTCAATGACTCTACGAGTTACATGTTTATCATGTAATAGGTTTTGTGGATATGTTGGAATAACATAATTATCTTTAATTATTAGAGGGAATAATTATTTTTCGAGTTTTTAACCCCAACTATATTTTGTATTTCGGTAGAGTTTCCCAACCTTCCTAACCAATACTGGTATTTCTTAGAAAGATTATGCCAACCTCTTGGGAAATTCATATGCAATGAGTTTAAAAGGGTTATTTTTTTTCCTCGGAAAAAAGTGTAATTTTATTCATATAGAAGAAAATTACATTTTGTAGATGCATGATGAAGTCATGCATATTGCACCTTTGTGAAGATCAAAAGGTGGATAGAAGCACAACTTGAGCCATAAATAGAGTTGTGATATAATTCTTCAAAACAAGTAAGCCCACGAGGCTCTCCTGCCACAAAAAAAATCTAAGAATCTATCCAGACATATAAGTCTTCTTCAAACATTACATAGAATATATACATAGTATAAAGGATAACACCCCAAGGGCCAAGCAAAAAATAAAATGCCCTTCTGTAGATCGCCAACATATATAAAAAGTATAAAGCACAAAAAAAGTCTAATCAGAAATTTGTCTTCACTGAAATCATGAATTTGTGACCACTGTATTGCTAGTTCTGTAGGGGAGGGAGCCCCTCAATGAAAGGCCTGTGATAGTATTCATAGAAAACCTGATTATTAATTTCCACAATATGCCATTGACCAAACTGTAGTTGAATGCCATCCTTTGATAAAGAATTTGCTTCAGTGTTATGCTCCCGATATATATGCTTTACAGAGGAGTCAAATGAGTTTAAATATATAAATATTTCATCAAGAAGTGGTTGCAATAATATATTTTGACACCTTTGTGCCTTTCTGGCCTAGTTCACAACATTCATGGAATCCCCAAAAAGTTGTATAAACTTGATCCCTTTTTCCCTAGCAAATAGAAGGAGAAGTTTTAAGGACATCAATTCAGGGAGATTGTTTGATCGTGAGCCCAAACCCATTTTTATCTTGAAAATATGATGATTAGAGAGATAGAGTATCGTGTTTTCACCACAACGAAAGTTTTGTGAAGCCCCATGAAAAAATCCCAGGGCCTTGAAAAGTCAATGCTTTCTACTTATGCGAACAACTAGGGTGTCCTTTTCCTGCGGGAGATGGGACAATATCCCAAGGCCCTGACTGGCTAAGATTTCATGCACACTTGATTTTTCCTAGAAAATTGTTGCATTCATGGCAAGCCAGACCTCCAAGCAGATGATGAGAGGCAAGGCTTTGATATTTTTATTTGTAGAAGCTTGAACCCAATCTTTCCAAGCCTCCTCTACAGTTTGTCCTGACTAGATACAATTCATATGCAAGGATGATGAGACTTCTCTCCACGCCTGAATGGTAAATTTTGAGAAAACTTCAAAATTTGCAAAAATGATTACCTTGATTCCTTGTTGAATGTTCACAGTTTTTTGGACGATGCAGCCCTTGTTTGTGTAGATCTGCGAACTTCAACTGGCTTTGTGGAAGGTTCTGCTGTATCTACCATTGTTGTAGCTAAGTTAGCTAGAGTCTCCAAACTGGTTTGCTCCTGTGTTGGTGATTGAGACTCTTTTAATTTCAACCTCAGGATTCTAAGCTGTCTGTACAACTTCATGTTCTCCCTTATCAATACCCTGTTCCTGTCTTTGATCTTGTCATGCTTCTCTTTGAGGGTTTGGTTTATTTTGAAAAGCTCTGCATTTCTTTTAGTCAAGTCTGTATTAGCCTTTTTAATAACTCTTTCTAAGACTTCCATTTCATAGACTTGTTGCAGGAGTTTATTGATTTTCCGTGCCCTAGATGCTTTAGGCTTACTTGAAGAGGCTTTTGCCACTGGTGGATTGTGTGCCTCTGGAGGAGTTGGTGAAGGTAAGTTGGAACAATCGTTTGCAACTTGTCTAGCCTATACATTACCCTGTGTCTCTGCTAACTCTTGTTCTGGCTATGAATCACTATAGGGTAGGTTTAAAGGGTTACTTCCTGTAGCAGGGTCCTTGGACTGCTCATCCTCAAACTGTAACTTTCTTTTAATTCTTTTCTTTTTAACAGAGGATGATTCTATCGGATCTCTTGGTGGTGAGATACCCTTCCATTTTCTATGACTGCTTTTAGGAGTAATAGTCTTCTTAGTGGCAGCCTTTTTACCCTTCTCCTGTTGTTGCCGATCAGTCTGGAATTCATTCCAGAAGAGGAAATAGTTCCAATCTACTTGCCTTTTCTTCAATGACTCTTTGACAATAAGAGTAATGAGTCCTTGATGAGACAATCTGCTTGCCACCTTAGTGGGCTTGGCCTTGACCTGTTTAGA
>ML791203.1:294713-313486 GCA_009831015.1 Picea engelmannii
TCTTTAGAAGAACAACAAAAATGGGTAACCAAGATATTGGGTTATGATTTTGAAATCATCTATAAAAAGGGAAAGAAAAATGTTGTGGTAGATGCACTCTCAATAAAGGATGAAGATGTTGAGGCCTTTCTCTGTGCTATCTCGATCATCCAACCCGATTGGATAATAGAAGCAAGGGAGGAATGGAAGAATGACGAAAAAGTGTGGACTTTCATTCAAAGGTTGCAACAGTATTCCAGTGCATCAGATACATTTACATGGAAAAATGATTCACTATGGTACAATGATCTCTTATATTTATGTAAGAACTCCCAACTCAAACAAAAGGTACTATTGTAATTGCACAACTCTCCAGTAGGAAGGCACTCGAGATTTTTAAAAACCTACCATAGGGTCAAGAAGAATTTTTTTTGGGATGGCCTAAAAACTGATGTTCAAAGGTTTGTGGTAGAATGTTTGGTTTGTCAACAAAATAAGGTGGAAACAATTAAGACCCTAGGTCTTTTACAACCATAAGCCATCCCAAGTCAACGTTGGGAGGAGGTTTCCATGGATTTCATCACAGGGTTACCAAAGTCTGAAGGAAAGAGTGTCATCATGGTGATTGTTGATAGACTGACCAAGTACGCACACTTTTGTGCACTCTCTCATAATGGAAAAAGCAGATAAAGGAAATAATGGAAAAATTTGGAATGACATGCAATGGTAGACCTTACCAATATAAGATGAATAACAAAAAGAGGGCCATAGCCGACAGAGAGGGCTTGGCGAGCGATGAAGAAGAGGTAGAGGATCTCCGAGCTGTGGAGTAGATTGAGGAAATCCTACGCACAACATAAGAAAGGAAAACAAGAGGTCTAAGGTTAGGAATAGAAGGAAAAATTCTAGTTCAGATCACAGTTAGTGTGGAACCTACAACTCCATGTGCGAATAATACACCTAAAGGAACACCAGCTTTTAGACAACCAAATTTTAGTAGAAGAGGGGAAGTAGTTCAAGAGTCCAATAGAGGACAAACAACTAGGGGTACAAGTTCAGTAAGTAACATTCAACTATCTACACCACGCGGAGGCAGTAGTTCAACACAGTTCAAAATGGCAGGAGTAGATTCCACTATTAGATTACAAGAGTTTTAGAGTGAGGCATCAGAGGACCCTGGAAAACATTTATTCATCTGTGAAAAGATATGGGAAGCAAATAAGGTTGTTATCATTGAAATTTCGTCCACAACATTGCAAACAAATGATTACATAAATACAACAATGCCAAACAACTATTAGTTCACCTGCAACACCAAAATGCATTTCCAAGAGGCAAAAACTATACAATTGGGCAAAAATTGACATGTGCCAACTCACTAAAGGAAGCACACGCACAGTGTGTGGGCCAAAGAAGCCTGTAGAGCGCACAATGTGCCATATGTGCGATTGTGTACGAGAAAAGCCATGCACTCATGTGAACGACACATTTATGGTTCTTATCGACCCCTCAACCACTTATGAACCGGCTTTCAACTTGATTTGACCTTTAGATCTCAGGGAAATCCGAATGGGGGGCTGGTCAAGGACCAAAGGGTGCCCTAAAGGGCCCCTTGTTCACACTAAGAACCAATTGAATATTTCCTTGAAGAAATGCTATAAATGGAGGTCATGGGTGCACTAAGAAATTAATATTTTCATAGTATTGTTATGTTGCTTCAATCCTCCCTTGGGAATCCTCTTTTCTCCTTGGAGCATTCTAGCAACATTCCAATAGGCCATTCCACTCACCTCTTGAGGGAATAGGCATTGATTTCTTCATCATTTGCTTTCTTTTCTACCATTGTAAGAAGAGCTCTCCATTAGGGAACTCAAGAGCCCTCCCAAGGGGAAAGAGGGGACTCATAAGTCCTCATTTCTCTATGGTGTTTTGCCAACTAATATAGTTATCCATTGGTGGCATAATCTTGGTCATTGGTTCATTGTTTATGGTTCTAAAAGTTTCTTATGCATTCTAGTTTTATTTCATTAGTTGTTTTTAGTTTGTTTAATTGTTTATTTCATGTGCTTGGCTTGTTTAACGCATGCATTAACCTCTGTCTTGTCTACCAGGCCCAACTATGCATGCAAGTGCCCTTGTTTTTCTCACCCGAGTGACGAAACATACACAACATATTGCCGACCATACTGGGGATAGGTATCAATTTCCACCCTATTTGGGCTTAGAGAGCACTTCTTTTTGATCCATTTGTTTTGCAGGTACCAAAACTGGCCTAGCCTTACCTGTCAAGAGCTAGATTTCAAGCTGGAGGAGGATAATTTCACTCAAAAATCTCCCCCCCGATGCGTATCAGAATGTGCGCGGGTATTCTAGCCCACAGATGTGCACTCAACACATTGTGTGTCCAAAAGGCTTCTTTTCTCAGCACATTCCGCACACTGTGTGCCCAAAAGGATTCTATTCTCTACGGATTCTATGCACTGTGCACCCACTGCGCCTCTATCTGAACTGTAACCCACGCACATTTCCAGAGTTTCAAAATTATAAGAGTTTTTGTGATGATTTGAAGGCCCCTAGCCTTCAAAATCTCGTTTTCATGCAATTTTGAAATGCACTCCACTTAGAATCCTTTCCCATATGAAAGGTTAGCTAAACATAGGCACTTAGGGGGTAAAAATAACCATATATTCTCCTCTTTTGCTTTGGTTTCCACATGGATGGCTTGTTTGGTTTGTAAAAATTAAGTTGAGGGTATTGCTATCACATATAAAAACACTTGCATTGGGACCAGAAATCAACTTTGATCATTGAGTATGCTCTTCTATCACACCATAGAGCGATCTTGAGAATTAGAAAGGTGGTTAAGAGGACATTTCATCTCCCTTAACAAAAATATTTAGGAGAGGACAAAGCCCCCCCTAGGGCTCCTCTTAGTTTCTTTTTGAAAACATCTTAAATTTGTAAGGGCCCATACATGCCCACATGTTGAAACTTAGGATAGTTTCTTGAAATTGCTTTCTTAGTTTACATCACTAGGGGAGTTTAAATACCAAAGTAATGGGCCCATACATGCCCACATGCTTACAATCTATGATAGTTTTTCAATCTTTCTTAGTATAAACCACATTAGGGAGTTTAAAAGATTTGTAAGGACCCATATGTCCACATGCTAGTTCTTTAGGGCTTTTAAAATTCCGCAAGGTTGTACCAATGACACTTTGTAAGATAGGTAACAAAGATTTGTAAGGACCATAGGAAGTCCACATGTTGCAAATTCACATCTAACTTATTAAAATTTGGCACATTTGATCATTTTCTCACACACAAAATCACTCCTCAGTCACATAATTTCCATCTTGAATTGTGGAGGTTGAAGTAGGTTTTCCCCAAAGGAATTCCGAAACGTCCCACTATTTCTTGAAGAAGTTATCCACGCCCACTTAATCCAAACAAGATTGGTTCACACCCCCGATCTCTCAGCCCACCACATCTATTTTTTTTTATAAAAACTCACTAAGTTTTCCTCCACAGGAGGTGCCAAAATAATTGTTTTAGTCTAGGTAGGATCTCGGGGGTAGGCATCCAAATAACCCTCTGTTATCTGGTTCTCACATTTTCAAACATTAGAAGTTGACAAATAGGGAACTTTAAAATCCTCCAATTCAAGTGTTCCTACACCATAAGGCAGGGAGATACTCGTGAAGGGTTGAAGGCCGAGGTCTGGTTGTTCTGTGCATCCCCCCTTGAGTCACCCAACTCTTGGAAGGGATCCAACCCGTGACCCATTTCTGAGGCCGAAAATCTAAATGTCGCACTTTGACCGAGGTACCTAGTGGCCAAATTTTAGGACATATACCTAGGTGGCAATTGTGGGTTGCAATTGTACCTTGATCAGATTTTGTGTGGCTATTGGGAAATATCGCTAGCTCTTTTAGGATATGCACCCTCTACCCCTCATTATAACTGATTATTTTATCCTTCACTATTTCCTCTTTTGGTGGCTTCAGACCCCACTATTGAGTGCTCTTGGAAGGTCCAATGCTATTTGAGAGGAAGGATGATATGTCTTTTAGAACATGAGAATTTGATTTATTTTTGTTCCCCCACGCAGACAAAATCCACCTACCCACATGTATGTGTATTTCCAATTGATTTATGTATGATGCTCATTTGATTACATGTAATTGTGAGTTATATTGTGAAGGTCCAAATTATACAAGTCTCTGGTCCATTTGTTGCTCTCATCACCATTTGCACACATTCACTTTGCTAGTCGGACGTCATAGGGGACCCACATAATCCCCGTCATTCCAGACGCTTGCAGAATCTCTCTCCTATTCTAGGAGGAGTTCCTAGTCTTGCCGACTCACTGGCTCAACCATCTCACACCCTCGTGAGTGCCACCATTTTGGAATCAAATTTGCTTGGTTCCACTTTACTTGGGTCCAATTCCCAAGGCCATCCATCGACTAGCTCTCCATAAGGAGGTGTGGGGGAGAACTTCTTCTCAAGGGAGAAGTACAACCCCACCAAATCCCCCTCAAGGGTTAGGTCCACTACCTGCTCACATCATGGATGGAACTAATCCTCCACCACCACCCCCCATTCCATATTTGGCGTCTCTCAACATTCCTGATTTGAGTAAACTAATGAATGATCCTATATTACATAACCCCACATGGCCCAATATGCCTACCAAAATACCTTCAAATATTCCAAAATTTGAAGGAAAATCGGGGGAAGATCCCACCAACCATGTCATGACCTTCCACTTATGGTTCTCTTCAAACAACATCATGGATGACTCCATCCGCTTAATTTTATTTCAACAAACACTCACTATTCCATCAGCCAAATGGTATGTGGACGAAAACTCAGGGTCCCATGTGACTTTTGAATCCTTGGCCAAAGCCTTTTTTGCCTTTTTTCAACTACCAGTTTGTCATGACACTGGTTTATAACTGCTCTCCGAGTGCAAACAAACCTCGACTATGCATATTTCCAACCACATCCACGAATGGCGTCGATGACATAGTTTATGTAAAGCATAAACCACCAAAGAACAACATCTTGATTGGTTTTTAAAATCACTCGTCTCTATACTTTCCAAATATGTGGCATCCACCTTCCCCCAATCCAAAGAGGAAGCCATAAAAAAGGCTCAATATTTTGACCTCATTTATGCTCATCCAGGTTACTTATACATAGTATTACCTGATGCACCCAGACCTGTACCATTTGGCTAGGACAAACCTGGCATGTCTCACGCCACAGATGGGTTGATTGGTACCACGACACACCACAATATGTACATTCAACCACCACCTATGTATGATACACCCTAGTATCCGCTGACATATGGAGGACCATCTTATTACCCTCCTCTCCCTTACCAACAACCATATCCTGTTACGCCCCCTCCACCCATGAGCAGACCCTTGCTGGCACCCATGATGCGTTCGGTCTCTAAACCAAGTTTTGGTTCCCCTTCTACCTCAACATATAACTTGGGCACTAGTGAAAGTGCTTCACCTTCCTATGCACCCTATGAATCGTTACCACAAAACAATTTGTATTTCCCATTTCCTGGTCCTCCACATGGACAACCACATGCCGACGTTAACTTTGTTCATCCCTCTCCCGTTCAAAAAATTGATACTTTTGAACAGTTGAATACGACAAATCTGACCCATCAGTCGAATAATGCAAAGAATAAAGGAAAAAACTGAAACAATAATAACCCAGGACCAGGGGGAAATAACCCCCAACAAAGCCAACCTGCTGGGGGCAATCAGAATCAGGGCAGCCATAACACCCAAGGGGACAATACCAACAAACACCAAGGGAAGAAGAAGAAGAACAACCTCCATATGAACTTCCCTTGTGCTCTTTACGGTGAGCATGGAAATTATACCCACCATTGCCCCAAAATTTATGACTTTAAATGGATGAAAGACTCCATGAACACGCCACATCCTCCAGCATCACCTGCCCCTCAATAGGCCCCACAATAGTATTTGCAACAACCACTCCCGATCGTGTTGCAAAACCCTATCCCACACCAAGGTGTGATGAATACCCAACAATAGGTACACCCTGCCCCACCACAAATGGGACAGTATCAAAACCTAGGGACCATCCACTCTAGAAATCCGGTGGATCGCAATATCATCCTCACTAGAGAAGAAGAAATTCTTCTGCAAACGCGCAGTTGTCAATACAACGCACCTCCTGAAACTACTCCCACCACTTTGGAATTAGCTCCAGCTACAATCAGAAAACCTTTGATGATTCCATGCCCTAACACTGAACTCCCCATTCGTATCCCTCACATTCTGTTACGACAAAATGTCAACAACCCTCAGGCTAGGGCAGTGTTAGCGACAATTCTTGTCTTGGGCTCGAAAGAATTTGGGTCTGCTAGTTACACGAGATGCGCCCGAACACAGCAACGGAAGGATTTCGATTTCAATCAGCAAGTCAAGCGAGTGGGCGAAGTTTTGCCATCAGCAACCGAGATCTATCCATGAAGCAGATCAACGGTTATCTGGATCTCAGAGTTGGCCGAGTCACGCCAAGTATAGCGCAGAAGTTTTCAAAGAGGTAAACGGTCAGAAGTCTCCATGGAGAACATGCGAAGCGTCGAGAGCATTCGGACCCGGGCCCACAAAGGTATCGGGAGAAGTAGGAGCCGTCAGATCTCCGAGGAACACGTGGTGCGCAATTGGGCTCCATCGCCTCCTCGCCCCTCGCAACTTTAAAGAAGAAGAACTAGCTCCTTCCATCCGCGAGACGCGAAGTGCCGAGAGAATCTCGGGCCTGGGACCACAGCATCGCCGGGAGGAGTAGGAACCGTCGGATCTAGAAGGACACGTGGTGCGCGATTGGGCTCCATCGCCTCCTCGCCCCTCGCAACTTTGAAACGTAAAGATTAACTCTTCCCAGTTGTGAGTCGTGAGGTGTCTAGAAGATCTCAGCCATCCATCAAAAAGGGACACGTGGTGCGTGATTGGGCTCCATCGCCTCCTCGCCCCTCGCAACTTTGAAACATAAAGATTAACTCTTCCCAGTTGTGAGTCGTGAGGTGTCTAGAAGATATCAGTCGTCCATCAAAAAGGGACACGAGGTGCACGATTAGGCTACTCGCCTCCTCGCCCCTTGCAACTTTGAAGCGTAAGGATTAACTCTTTCCATACACGAAATGCCGTAAGTGCCTTTGAAGATAGGCACAGGGTCACAGCCCGTGGTCACTTGGGGGTGATAGAAAGAACTGCGCAAGGGGCTGAAGCGCCGGGTTTGACTGTAGAAGGGATCACTGTGTTCTCCAGGTGCCAGTTCAACTTGTTCTCAATCCTAGTGCCTGCTCGGAGTGAATGAAGACGAGAGAGGGTGGTTGAAACCTCGCCTCACTCATTAACTGCAGGGGATGGAGGGTCTGGCGAACCATCTGCTCGAGGAAGTCCTGTGCGTCGATTTTCTCAAAGACGTCATGCTGAAGTCCTTAGCTCGACAGAGAAGTCTGCGCACGCTAGCCCAACACTTAATGGCTCAACTACCCTCTTTGCAGGGGCCATGCGTAGTTAAGATGGCGCTTAAAGGAAGATATCAGTATGAGTTTGACTGAGGGGACATCAAGCTGGGAGTCACTGGGCGCGCCTCTGTTAGGTGATTTTTCCTGGGTATATAGGCTTAGTTGTTGTATTTTGTAAAGGATCGATGGTTGAGCAGAGCTCCCGGTTGGAAAATTTTAATGAAGCACTGTTAGCCTGGTTATGTATGGACTTTTGAGACTTCTTGCCATATGAATGCTAGTTTCTTTACATCTTTGTTATACCGTGTTAGAGCAGCTCGGAATTGGAGGATCCAGTCGAGTTGTAGCTGTTATAGGATGATGTTGTAATGGATCACTGTAATGGTTACAGAGTCTCTAATCAGTTCCTGTGATTTCCTTAGCGCTGAATGACTTGGAATTGGAGGATCCAGTCAAGTCTTCTCTTCAGTTTCTTGAAGCCCTGAACTAGGAGGATCCTGCGTTCAGAGTTTTTCCCCTACAAACTGCTGTAAGCCTGTTTCCCAGAGTTGTTTGTTCACCTTTCCTCTAAGTCCTCCACCTGCTCATCTTTTAATCAACCCACTGGTTGATGTTAGGATTCCAGACCTCCTTTGTTACTTACGTACTAGACCCAGTCCCTGAGTTAGAGTAATATCTCCTCGAGTCTTTATCTCCATTTGATCACCCCTTTATAAATAAATCGTGACATTAAACTGATGGGTGTCAGGCTCTGCTCTTGCAAGCAATCCAGGAGTGACTTCGGTCGCCAACATTTTTGGCGCCGTTGCCGGGGACGAAGTTGAAGATTTTCCCTGGGCAGAACGACAATGATCAACTTATTCTAAAGGTGCATCAATAATCATAATTATTCAGATTGCTACTGTGCACCTGGCGACTCCACTGTGGCGACTTCATTGTTTCCACATCACTGTTTCAGCTGTGACTACTTTTAGCACATCTGAAAGCTGACCCTAAGGAGCTTTCTCGAGAAGGTTTCAGCAGCCGCTTTCTCAGCCTGAGGAGCTTCCTGGGGTGACGACACGTTAAGATCTGGCCTTTGATGGTGAACAAGGACCAGACATATTTGAAGCTGCTTTCACCTGGCGACTTCATGATTCAAGGATCAATTGGCGACTCCACTGGTTCGATATGGAGGAAATCTTGGCTCAAAGGTTTGCTCCGTTTAATTTTTCTGCTATTCCTGGTTTTCCTAATGTTGTACCCTCTATGGATGAATGGGGCGATTATTTGCCCAGATTTAGAGAGCGTGAAGAGGATAACCCTGCTCAGCACCTCAGTGAGTTTCATGAACTCATGCGTCAGTGGGAGATACATCATGAGGATGTGTTACTGAAGATGTTCATGTTCTCGTTAGCAGGGGATGCNNNTAAATGGTACCATTCTTTACCCCCTGCTAGCATTTCTTCACTCCATGGATTCCATGCAGCTTTCACCACCTATTGTCAGAGGCTGTACCCCCCTGATTTAATTTGTCATAATTGTTGTAAGGGATACCACAATTCTATACAAGAGAAAGTTGTTTCTGACGTAAGTTGTGGGGAGGATCCTGATGACCTGGATCAGGAATCAGTCATTTCTCCTTCCCATTCGTCTGCTTCAGGTGAAGTTATGGAATTGATAAAATCTCTCTCTGCCCAACTGGATAGGTGGGAAGCTTTGTGATGTGCAGAGGGTTTTCCACCCTTTGAAGAAAATGATTGTGGTATCTCTACAATGAATGATTATAAAGATCCCAGGGAAGGAGAAGACGCTTCGGACGGAGTTATGGAACTGATAAAATCTATCACTGCCAGATTTGACAGGTGGGAAGCTGAACAATGCGCTGAGGATTTCCCACCCTTTGAAGCAGAGGCCCTTAGAAGCTCTACTGAGGGTGATAATGGAAAAAGCTTTCCCACGGGTCCTGTTTATGGTCATTATGAATCTGACCCATGGGAGAGCCAAGAAGAAGAAATCCTCCCAGATATGATAATGTCTGATGAGGGCTGTAAGGATAGAAGACTAGGGGAGGAAGTTGCTCTGAGTGAACTAATGATATCTCTCATTGCCCAACATGCAAGGTTAAAATCTGAGGACAATGGGGAGGATTTTCCAGTCTCTAAGGCAGATGTTCTAGATGGCTCTCTCGAGGAGAATATTGAAGATCCCGTAAGCACATTAACATCTGTCCCCGATGAGCTCGCTGTCTCAGAACAAAATGATGAAGTGGTAGTTGGGGAAGAGGACTGTTCTCTTTTTCTTCATGATATTTCCCATGATGTATTTACATTTTGGATTGGAAAGGAGGATCTGGAGATCGTTCCTTTTTTGCAAGATGAAGAAGTCTGGTGCTCACCCAGCTTTAACGACTATTCATTTGAAGAGCAGCAGAGCCCCACATCACAGATTGATGACCTGGGTAGCAGCCAACCCATGTATGACAACTATGAATCAGGTTCTGAGTTGGACACCCAGAACTTCCAAGAGAAGACTGTAGAGCCTTCTCCTCTGTTCACAAATGAAAGACAATGCGAGGAAATCAGCCCCCCTGAGAAGCATATTGAAAAGCAGAGCTTTCCCACAGGTCCTATCTATGATGATTACGACTCTAACCCTTGGGAGAGCCAATAAGAGGCATCAGAAGAACCAGAGGAGCAGTCAAAGATGCAGTTTACAGACTGCATAGAGCCAGTCAGTGAGCAGTCACCACCTGAGATCAACGAGCCTACTTCAGTTATTCACCCGCCTGTGGTTATCAGAGACATTCGGCCGCGTGTGAACAACTGTGTAGCAGAAGAGGCTGTATTTCACCAATTCCTTGGAAATGGCCACTCATTCGGTGACCCTGTCAGCAAATACATGGAGTGGCATTTCCCCTATGCCTTGGAGTCGCCCTATTTCATCTCAACTCCAGCCTGTAAGGAGGAGTTGAAGAGTGTAGTCGTTCTGCTGTCACGGTTACACCATCTGCTGGTGATCATCGACAGAAGGAAGGAGCTTCTATCCAGGAAGCTGCTTGAATGGCTATGGTGGAAGTTCTCTTTCACCTAACCCATGTAAAATATTTTATTAGTTTAGGATTGTGTATAAATAAGCTCCTTGAGCATGTAGCTTTATTTTGTTACTTTTATTTTTCGGCCTGTATTTTTAGCAGCGGGATGTTTTCAGCATGACTCCATAGCCCAACAGCAAGGCACTGAAGCTGCGAAATGAGTTCTTAGAGCATCACAGGGACGACTCTATCCCCCATGGAGCCTAATGTTAACGATAATTCTTGTCTTGGGCTCGAAATAATTCGGGTCTGCAAGTTACACGAGATGCGCCCGAACACAACAGCGGAAGGATTTCGATTTCAATCAGCAAGTCAAGCGAGCGGGCGAAGTTTTTCCATCAGCAGCCGAGATCTATCCATGAAGCAGATCAACGGTTATCGAGATCTAGGAGTTGGCTGAGTCATGCCAAGTATAGCGTAGAAGTTTTCAAAGAGGTAAATGGTCAGAAGTCTCCATGGAGAACACGCGAAGCGCCGAGAACATTCGGACCCGGGCCCACAAAGGTATGGGGAGAAGTAGGAGCCATTAGATCTCCGAGGGACACGTGGTGCGTGATTGGGCTCCATCGCCTCCTCACCCCTCGCAACTTTAAAGAAGAAGAACTAGCTCCTTCCAGCTGCGAGGCGCGAAGTGCCGAGAGAATCTCGGGCCCGGGCCCACAGCATCGCCGGGAGGAGTTGGAACCGTCAGATCTAGAAGGACACGTGGTGCGCGATTGGGCTCCATCACCTCCTCGCCCCTCACAACTTTGAAACGTAAAGATTAACTCTTCCCAGTTGCGAGTCGCGAGGTGTCTAGAAGATATCAGCCGTCCATCAAAAAGGGACACGTGGTGCGCGATTGGGCTCCATCGCCTCCTCACCCCTCGCAACTTTGAAACGTAAAGATTAACTCTTCCCAGTTGCGAGTCGCGAGGTGTCTAGAAGATCTCAGCCATCCATCAAAAAGGGACACGAGATGCGTGATTAGGCTACTCGCCTCCTCGCCCCTCGCAACTTTGAAGCGTAAGGATTAACTCTTTCCATACGCGAAATGTCGTAAGCACCTTTGAAGATAGGCACAGGGTCACAACCTGTGGTCACTTGGGGGTGATAGAAAGAACCGCACAAGGGGCCGAAGCACTGGGTTTGACTGCAGAAGGGATCATTGTGTTCTCCAGGTGCCAGTTCAACTTGTTCTCAATCCTAGTGCCTGCTCGGAGTGAATGAAGACGAGAGAGGGTGGTTGAAACCTCACCTCACTCATTAACTGCAGGGGATGGAGGGTCCGGCGAACCATCTGCTCGAGGAAGTCCTGTGCGTCGATTTTCTCAAAGACGTCATGCCGAAGTCCTTAGCTCAACAGAGAAGTCTGCGCACGCTAGCCCAACACTTAATGGCTCAGCTACCCTCTTTGCAGGGGCCATGCGTAGATAAGATGGCGCTTAAAGGAAGATATCAATACGAGTTTGACTGAGGGGACATCAAGCTGCAAGTCACTGGGCGCGCCTCTGTTAGGCGATTTTTCCTGGGTATATAGGCTCAGTTGTTGTATTTTGTAAAGGATCGATGGTTGAGCAAAGCTCCCGGTTGTAAAATTTTAATGAAGCACTGTTAGCCTGGTTATGTATGGACTTTTGAGACTTCTTGCCTTATGAATGCCAGTTTCTTTACATCTTTGTTATACCGTGTTAGATCAGCTCGGAATTGGAGGATCCAGTCGAGTTGTAGCTTTTATAGGATGATGTTGTAATGGATCACTGTAATGGTTATGGAGTCTCTAATCGGTTCCTGTGATTTCCTTAGCGCTGAATGACTTGGAATTGGAGGATCTAGTCAAGTCTTCTCTTCAGTTTCTTGAAGCCCTGAACCAGGAGGATCCCGCGTTCAGAGTTTTTCCCCTACAAACCACTGTAAGCCTGTTGCCCAGAGCTGTTTGTTCACCTTTCCTCTAAGTCCTCCACCTGCTCATCTTTTAATCAACCCACTGGCTGAAGTTAGGATTCCAGACCTCCTTTGTTACTTACCTACCAGACCCAGTCCCTGAGTTAGAGTAATATCTCCTCGAGTCTTTATCTCCATTTGATCACCCCTTTATAAACAAATCGTGACATTAAACTGATGGGTGTCGGGCTCTGCTCCTGCAAGCAATCCAGGAGTGACTTCCGTCGCCAACAGGAAGCACACAATTATAGTATGGTCAACGAGTTAGCTCAGTCCCCTACAACTATGTCTGTATTGGAGGTCATCCAAACATGTCCAACCCAATGGAAATCCTTCCTTTCCACCCTGGGGGTAGTCGACCCAGCTAATACTAGACTCATCACATTTGATCTAGATATTGGAGAACCTCGTCTCCCCGCTCTGGTAGCTTTCCAGATACTAGTCAAGATTCATAATATCACGGTTCATCGGTGTATCATTGATGAAGGTGCATCCACATGCATCATGTCCAAAACTGTATGGTAGAAACTTGGCTCCCTTGAGCTTATACCATCTGCCATCACATTAAGATCCTATGATGGTCAACCATCCTCCCCTGAAGGGCTCTTTCAAAATGTCCCCGTTGAACTCGGGGGAAAATCCATACTCATCGACATTAAGGTTATCAATGCCCCACTCGATTACAATATATTGTTTGGACGTAGATACATGTATGCTATGAATGCAATGGCTTCTTCTGTGTTTCGAATAATGATGTTCCCTCACAATGGGAAAATTTTCACCATGGACCAAATTACACATTATGAGCCTAACCATTCTACCAACATCGATAACATCTTGCCCCTTATCCACACTAGTTCTGATGCTTATTCAATCATTGACATGGGCCTCAAAATTTTCAAGGACCCATCCTTGTTGGGGAGCATACCACATAGCACCACCTCTCATACACCCTTCATCACAAGTGTGTGTCATATCTTCTAATGGAACTAGCATTGGAGACACCATCCCTCCCAATGAGACCTCTCCCCACCTTGAGATCCCACTAGTTGAAGAAATTTTACCTCAGGATTTCCCTGAGAACCCTACTACACCACTTATCCCCAATTTCCCCCTCCCCCAAGGGCAAATCTCGGTTTGGGAAAAAATCCCCCAAGCCATCACTTAAATCCCCTTCTTCTACCCCCCACCGGGAGTACAATCCTTTCAGGTAGCCACAATGCTTACCCATCCTAACATGGTATTCACCATCCTTGTATGGTATCTACACCCACCCAAGATGGTTCCTCAACCACCCCTCCCTCCTTAGTCAGAGGGAATCCCGATGCAGATTCTAGTACTAACTCCAGCCATGCCACCCTCACCCCTAATTTCCATCACCACTACCACAGCTGGGGGCAGATGGAAGAAGAAAGATCTCACCATTCCACTTCCTCCCCGAGTTCAACCTCCTTGCACACTCTGCGAAAGAGAGGGACATCCCACTAATATATGTCCTTCTCTTCCTGAATTATGCAATCTAGTCCAACTTCCTCAAGCAATCACATCGCTCACAGGTTCACCAAGCACATCTAGTACTACCACATCGTCCCCCACTACAGGTAGTAAAGGACTGCGAACCAAATTCTCTTGCACCATCTGTTTAGAATATGGCCACTACACTCATCATTGCCCAGCTCTACCTCAGTTTTTCCAAACACTAATGAAAGTACGCCAAAACTTTCAACAAGAGCCCTCTCCACCACCACTTTTGGGTACCCA
Source organism: Picea engelmannii (assembly GCA_009831015.1). Taxonomy (NCBI): domain Eukaryota; kingdom Viridiplantae; phylum Streptophyta; class Pinopsida; order Pinales; family Pinaceae; genus Picea; species Picea engelmannii. The sequence goes on from ML791203.1 coordinate 308,981, forward strand.
TGTCATAGACATCCATTATGTCTCTACCTCAGACCCCGAACAGATGAGGTGCCATTGCTCTCTCTGTGACTCACTTGCTCATTTCACATACTAGTGTCCTTTGATCGTCGAATACAGGCGTCGTCAATTAACCCTTATTCAAAATCGTTTGACCACCTTACCTCATGTGACGCAAGTTACTCCCCCTATCTCTTCTCCAGATATTGTCCATATCTCCTCCCCCGAACCTGAGTCACTTCCTACCCCTCTATGGTTCACAAATAGAATGTCTTAGGATATTTCCCCAAATCCTCCCAATTCCCCAATTCATTTCCCACAAGAAATATTACCCCCTGCCACATTTTACCCCCCACAGTGTCTGGACATTTGTTTTATGTCAAGCGAGCCATCGCAACATGGTTGCAACGTCCCCTCTACATCTTTGCCACTTGAGGACAATCACACTGCGACAATTACCCATGTCAGCTCCACACATCCCCTGTATTCTCGCATTTTTCACTGCGACGAAGATATCTTGGAGGAACTCACTACCCCTGATTGCCCATGGAATGCGCTCCATCACCAAGCGCTTTTTCTCTCACAAGAAGCCTTTGACCTTCCTAGACAAGCCTCCATATGCGCAATCGAAACCAAGGATTTTATTCTGTCAGGGCATATAGATTGGTTCAACAACCCTATCCCTGCCCCATACTCTTTTGAGGAAGGCAACATGGACAACATTTCCCCCACTGTCAAAATCGACATTTCCATCAAACTGGAAATCATAGAGGAAATCACCATTGGTGCTGCATGCTCCCCTGAAGAACTCACACCTTACAAAGCTCTCTTTCAGGAATACTGAGATATTTTTTCTTGGTCATATACAAAGATGCTTGACCTCGATCCCTCTATCGTCAAACATCGCATTGACACATGGCCATATGTTTCCCCAGTTCATCAAAAGCAATGCCTACTTCTCCCATCCAAAGCTACGGCTATCAAAGCCGAAATTGACAAGTTACGTGTTGTAGGGTTCATATTCCCCATTGCGTATACCTTATGGGTTTCCAACCCTATCCCCATTAACAAAAAACAGGGCACTATTCGCATCTACATCGACTTTCACGATCTAAACCATGCTAGTCCCAACAAAAAATTTACAACCCCTTTCATCGACCAAATTATCGATGACTGTGCCGACCACGAAGCATTATCCTTCATGGATGGGTTCTCCGGCTACAATCAAATCCAAATCCATCCAACAGATCACTATAAAACCACTTTTACTACCCCATGGGGTACTTTTGCTTACTGTGTCATGCCTTTTGGACTAAAAAACGCAGGTGCTACGTTCCAATGAGCCATGGCTTATGTTTTCCATGATCTTGCTCACATCATTCTTTCCTACTTGTACTACCTCACTGCTCGATCCAAGAAACAAACTTAGCATTTAAATGAATTACACGTTGTCTTTCAACGATGTTGCCAATACAATATCCACTTGAACCCTCTCAAGTGTGTGTTTTTCATCACTGTCAGATGCCTCCTTGGGTTCATTGTTTCCCAACACGGCATCACAGTGGACCCCATCAAGGTCCAAGCTATCACATAAATTCCACCACCTAGGAATTTGTGCCAACTACAGAGCCTACAAGGAAAAGCCAACTTTTTACGATGCTTTTTCCTAGATTACACCACTCACGCGCATGGTTTTCTTCGCTTACTACACCATGATATCCCATTTTGATGGGATGAACATGCCCAAACTACTTTTGATGATTCAAAAGCGTCACTATCCAACGCCCCTTTGATTAGTCCTCCAGAATGTGATCACAATTACATCCTCTACTTATCAGCCTCATCCGTCTCAGTAGTAGGAGTCCTCGTCCAACTCGGTGATGATGGACGCGAACATGTTATTTACTACATCAACAAAAATCTTGTAGGACCACCCCTGAAATACAATCATGATGAGAAACTAGCCCTCACAGTTTAAAAACTACATCACTATATCCTACTTTGCACTACCAAAGTCGTGGCAGATTCCAACCCCATGCAATACTTGCTTAGTCAATGACAGATTAATGTCAAATTTTCCCGATGGATCGTCATCCTTTAGGAATACGACCTAGAGTTCTCAACTCCCAAAAGCAATAAAGCACTCGTTCTCACTGAACTCATCACGACCTTTCCCTCAGATGCTAAAGGTTCACCTGTCAACATGGATTTTACCGACAAACACCTCTTCTTCATCCCCTCTGATGACCCCTAGTATGGCGACCTGCTCGTCGACCTTTGGACACAGAAGTTTGGGTCTCATCTCTCTTGAGATGATCGTCGACATATACGCCATTAGGCCCCTCGGTACCTCCTCGTCGGTAACATCTTGTACCAATGTGGGGTCGATGCCATACTCTGTCGATGTCTGGCCATCGATGAAGCAGATAGAGTCTTGAACGATTTCCATAGCGGTGGCCACCTCTCAAGTATGTACACTACCCAAAAAATCATTCGAGCAGGATACTTCTAGCCCACATTGTTTCATGACTGCATCCACGCCGTCAAGCGATGCGAAAAATGCCAGCTTCATGCAAACAAAGCATGAGCGCCACCCGCTCTTCTCCATCCAGTCATCACCACCGACCCCTTCTGCAAATGGGGCATAGACTTCATGACTTGCAATCCTCCATATTGTCATGGACACAAGTACATCATCGTGGCAGTAGATTACTTTACCAAATGGGCCGAAGCCATGCCTACCTTCAACAATACCACTGACACAACAACGCGCTTCTTCTTCAACCACGTCATTACCCGTTTTGGAATTCCACTACAACTAGTCTTTGATCATGGTAATCACTTTGAGAATCAGATCTTCACCGAACTCTCCTCAAAATTAGGCTTCTCCCATGAGTTTCCCTCCGCATACTACCCTCAATCCAACGGACAGGTCAAGGCTGTTAACAATGTCCTCAAAATCATGCTACAACGTACTGCCAATAACCATAAGACCAACTGGCATCATATGTTGTTTTCAACATTATGGGCTTATCGCACGATAGTCAAAACTTCCACTAGTTTTACACCATTTCATATCGTCCATAGGATCGAAGCCACCCTCCCCTACGAGTGAGAAATTCCCACGTTGTGCACTGCCATCAAGCTATTACCTAACATTGCTCCAATGGAGAAGTGCTTGTTGACCTTAGAATCGTTGGATGAATATCGTCGGTCTTCATTACAGAACAATGAGGCAGGTAAAAAATGGTCCAAAGCCACCTTTAACTGCCATGTCAACCTTCTCTCATTTAACGAAGGAGATCTCGTCCTAGCCTACGATATCACTCACGATACTCTCGGTCATGGGAAATTTGAGTCATTATGGCATGGACCCTACAATGTCCAACACTGCCTCACTAAAGGCGCATACATCCTAGCCTCTCCAAAAGTATATCCTTTCAAAGAACCCGTTAACGAGTTGTACTTAAAGAAGTTTTACGCCTGAGTGTAGTCATCCTACACTAGGCTTTTTCTTTGTACACATTTGTAGATTTTTTAGTCTTGTTTTTTCACCTCCACGCCTCATGTCTGAGCTACCATCCATGTTATTGACAGATGCATCCTCCAACGGCCTTCCACATCGGTTACACTGACGGTGCTAGCCGCTGGACACAGAATCTCGCTTCGACCGCTTGGGCCCTCTATTCCCCCTCACATGAAATGCTCCACTCCAACGACATATGTTTGGGCTCAGCCACTAAAAATGAAGCAAAATACGTAGTAGTTATTGGTCGTCTCACTGAGGCCAGTCACCGCCACATTCGTCACCTTAGCGTCTTATTATATTCCCATCTTGTCGTCCTGCAGCTCAACAATGTATATCGTGTCCGCGATCCTTGCCTCTTTCGCAAATACCTGCAAGTTAGACTCTTATCTCGAAAATTTGATTCAATTACATTTACACATATTCCACGACAATTTAATGAAATATCAGATAACATGGCTAACCTAGTATTAGATTGGCATTTATCACATTAAGACATCATTACACATACATAAATCATCAAACATCGGTCATAACATATAGATTAAACATCATAAACCATCACAAATATAAACACATGTAAACATCACAAAGATCCAAAATATGTGTATCCATATATATATATATCTCGGTCCAAGTACCATAAATGTTTACAAAAGTACAACATATACATCGCCCGTAGGCCAGTGAGTCCCCTCACCCCTATAGGTACAAAATGGGTACCCCCTACCCTATACAAAATGGGTATCGACTACCCTGTACAAAATGGGCTCGCAAGCCTATATAAATACAAAAAACAAAACCGACACTCATGGTGCCCCCAGAGCCACCCACCAGGTCATCTGTCAGCAGGATGCGCCCCACCAACTCAGGGTCCTCCAGGTCTAGGGGGCAGTCGACGAGTCATCATTTCCCCCGCTACAGCTGCCCAATGGATCAGGGTCCACCATTCTGTTAGAACACCCACACACTGCTCCAGGACT
>ML791203.1:314920-338319 GCA_009831015.1 Picea engelmannii
TGTATTGTAAACAATGTAACACAATGTATGAATATAATATATGCTGGTTTTCCCGGTTTGGGTTTCCAGGTGAAAACTCTCTGTGTAATGTTTGTATTTGCCATTGTATCTTTTCTGTTCTTTTTTGAATATCAGTTTGCAGTAGGTATTGTACAAGGTTAGAATTTACAAAAACATATATGAACACACATACCTCTCTGGTCCTAGACCTCTCTAGGAGGAAGCTCCATGTATGGGTCATGCCAGAAATCCATCCCACCGTATGGGTATCAAAGTATAACCCATGGCCGTAAAATAGTGGCCACCCTCTCCCCCTCTGTGATGTGCCAAACTATGATCCCACTGCATTAACCGTGACTCCTCCGCCCTGCAGGCGACAACAAAATCCTTGGGCGCAACATGGGCACCCTCTCCAGAAACCATGCCACCAGGATATATCCAAACTCAAAATCACCAGAGTCGGTGGTCCGACACCAGTGAATCTGCCCCATCATCCTGGAATGCAACATCAACGCCCAGACAAAGAAGTCCCCATCTAGGAGTCTCTCCATAGTCCTCAGCTGACCACCAGTGATCCACTAAGTAGCCAAGGATCCATAGATCCGCACAACCATTGTCACGATGCAATGATGCAAGAGATCATCCATCACCTTAATTCGGATCACTGAACCCGACATCAGGTTTGGCCCCGAGTAATAGTGTCATGCCAAGTCTATCAACCACACATCCCCCGACAACTAGGGATTAACAGGCAAGGCCATTCCTTGAAAGAGGAGCCTCGTTAGAAATTAAACATCCTCAACAACTGAGAGTGTCAATTGTTTTCCCCTCATAATGAAGCACTACATATCAGTGCTCCACATCAATATCAGATACTGAAGCAGGTACTCCTATGACCGTATCAGTGGGCAATCGAAGAACTTGAGTAGCCCACAAGCTGCCAAGTTTCTCTGAACACCAGGCTCCTCTCTCATGACCTCCTGGAGGCGCTCCTAGTCCCACTCCCTCTAGTGGACTGGCATGATGACTCTCCTCTCAAAAACTGATCACCTACATTCACACAGAAACACTTGGTCAACACTAATCATTCATCAAAAATATAAAAAAATTCAAACTTTCAAAAAACCCCTTAGTTTCACCTCTAGTGCGCGGCTTTCACCCCCATAGGCACGCACATATGCGTGCCTGTTCATCTCACAGTTTCACATTAATGTGAAGCTGTCGAAGAAACAATTGTGCATCAATGCACATCTATCATGCCAAGAGGTGCACACCCATGCACACCTGCTCTCTACACAGTTGCGCACTAATGCGCAGCTGTCTGAGAAACAGTCGCGCACAATGCACAACTATATTTCTCACATGCGCGCATCTCATGCACGCCTTTTTTCCATTCCCACGTGCCCCTTTGTGCGAATATGTCAAGAACAACCACACATTGTGCGTAGGAGAGGGAATTATACCCATGCACCTAAGCATAGGTATTCTTCCTTCTCCCGCACACTAGTGGGCCCACCCCTAAACTTACCCTTGTACGACCCCCAACCCAAAAAGTAGAAACTAAATACCATGTAGGAGGATGGGACCACTAACCTGACTCTTGTGACTCCTGGATCGGTCGACTCAAGCTCCCACAATATCCAAAACTCCTCCAAATATTCTCGTCAATTCACTATAGCAATGGGTACAAATGAGGTGGCACTGTGGGCCCACCATCCATATATAATCCATTTTTCCAAACTTCCACGCTCAGTTATAGGAGCCCAGAGCCTCTGTTTCCTGATTTGTCTTCAACCATGGGATCAGGGTCCTGCCATCTACATAGTCACATTCCCCGGGTCACCATCTGTACTCGACCCCCGAGGAACATATTTCTCACATCACATCCAGGTACGCCCACTCATGTTCAAAATTATGAAATAAGTTGTTATATGTTCTTTATCTTCAGATATTATTCACATCGAGTATTTGGTTTTCATATGTGCAGGTACTTGGTCATCACAAGCAGCACAACCCCTTCAGGTATATGTTCTACATTGGCATGTAATCATTCCCTTTGAATATCAATTTCATCTCCCAATCATACCCTCTGACATTCACCTTTAGGGTCCCTACATCCGACTCTGCAGTACTATCACCTCTGCTGCATTTCGGTACTGTCACTCGGTAGCACTCTCCTGCACATGAGTTGTCCCTTTCATAAGTCCCCCTTGGTACTTTGACAGTCATGCCGCTTTCACCCCCTAGGGATGGGAGTCTCGATAGTCTCACTCATTTTCGAGAATAAGCCACATACTCCTCATCATTTTTCTAGCTTTCCCAATGGAATCCCAAGTTATCTCATCTTTGTTCTATTTGACTGCACCTCCGCAGTATCATTAACCCTCCATTTCATTCACAATCAGTTTTCCCATCTGCAGATTGTCCTCCATTCATTTCACTCATACATAAACTCACCCATGCCCCCCCCACCCTCCACCACTTCTCTTCGCAACTTGTTCCCTCATAGGCCAAGCCATCTTGCATTGGGGGACCCATTTATGTATCTGTACACTCATCCCAAAGTATTCTTTATTTATTTGGTAATTTTAAAAAGCCTTTGTTTCCAACATTTACTTAGCTTTTCATCGTCACCCTTGACGACCTTCTTTTCCTGGCAACACAACCCATATCACCCTTGGTTGGGGCATCCACTCTCCTTTTCTCATTTTTGTCATTGTTCATAAACCTCGAGTATCCCAAAATCCATGTACCTTTGATCTCTGAGTTTGTCCACTTTGTCATGCCTCTGGCATAATTTAACCCATGTCTAGTTGTCCCCTTGACACTAGATATAGTTTTACGGTTGCTGCCAGTCATCCTCCAAACATACCCCCAACCAAGGGCAGTCTTGAGTCTCACTGCATCATGACTTTGTTCATGTTCCCTATCAGTCCCTAATCGTATCCCCATGGATTTCATGAAGCCCTTTACTTCTTGGAGTCGCGTCTCTGTTTCTGTCGACATCAACATAGTTTCCAGAAGGGCGACAATATCTTGAATCTCATTGCCTTTACAATGAAGAGTCTCAGACGACACAAAGAGAACCATCATTGCTCTCTGATTCCGTTGACCCCCATAACATTCGACTTTAGAAAAATCTCATGTTACGGTGGGTCTTACTATGCGACTATTGCAATTGTTTTATACCAACCGAAGACCTCTGAATTTGTTAGGCCATCAATGCCTACGAGTCATCGACACTCCTTACAGACATCCTTGCCTCTTTTTAGAGTATATTCACCATTAAGAATTGTCATTTTCCATTATCAAATTGCCCCAGAGAGCGCTGTAGTTATCTAAATTAGTATACAACTTTAGGTACTATTTTACATTTTGAGTTACATGACACAAGCAAGGGGCATGCCCACCTCAATTGTATACATATTTTCTTTTTTGTCCCTAGACAAATATTTGGGTCCCACAGTTTCCCCTCTCCCTCCAACAGATCACTCTTGCAGTTCCTCTCAACACTCTTCATTACAATGGCATTCTCAGTAGAAGAAACATTGATGTATTAAGGCTATATGTATGCTCCTAACCTCACACATCAGGGGACATCTTTTATCATTGAAATTTCATCCGCAACATTGGATGCAAACGATTACAGAAATACAACAATGCCAAACAATTATTAGTTCACCTGCAGCACCAAAATGCATTTCCAAGAGGAAAAAACTATACAATTGGGAAAAAATTGACATGTGCTAACTCACTAAAGGAAGTGTGCGCACAATGCGCAGGCCAAGGAAGCACGTAGAGTGCACAATGCGCCATATGCACGACTATGTACGAGAAAAGATGTGCACTCCTGTGAACGACGCATTTATGGTTCTTGTCGGCCCCTCAACCACTTATGGACCAGCTCCCAACTTTATTTGACCTTCAAATCTCAGGGACATCCGAATGGGGGGCTGGTCAAGGACCAAAGGGTGCCCTATAGGGCCCCTTGTTCACACTAAGAACTAGTTGAATATATCCTTGAAGAAATGCTTTAAATGGAGGCCATGTGTGTAGTTATGCTGCCTCAATCCTCCCTTGGGAATCCTCTTTTATCCTTGGATCATTCTAGAAACATTCCAATAGGCCATTCTACTCACCTTTTGAGGGAATAGGCATTGATTTCTTCATCATTTGCTTTCTTTTCTATCATTTGAAGAAGAGCTCTCCATTAGGGAACTTAAGATCCCTCCCAAGGAGGAAGAGGGGACTCATAAATCCTGATTTCTCTAGGGTGTTTTTCCAACTAATATAGTTATCCATTGGTGGCATAATCTTGGTTGTTGGTTCATTGTTTATGGTTCTGAAATTTTCTTATGCATTCTAGTTTTATTTCCTTAGTTGTTTTTAGTTTGTTTATTTGTTTATTTCATGTGTTTGGCTTGTTTAACTCATGCACTAACCTCTGTCTTGTCTAGCAGGCCCAACTAGGCATGCAAGTGCCCTTGTTTTTCTCACCCAAGTGACGAAACAAACACAACAATGGTCACAGACAAGGATACAAAAGTCACACAGTTGGATATAACACTAAGAGACCACGCACTAGACTGGTACATGAGCCTTGATGTAAATAGTCCACAAGGAGCACCAAAGACTGTTTCAAAGGTGAAAAAGTTGTTGGTAAATGAATTTAAGAAGCCAAGCTCACAAGACTAGTATATGAATGAAATGATCGAGATCAGGTAGAAACCATGTGAGTATGTCTGGGAGATTGATCAAAGGTTTAAACATCTAAAAGGTAAGTTGAAGTACTTTTTTATGGACATGCAACATAGGCAGTTATATGTGAACTCACTATTACCACACTTGAAGTACCCTTTGAGACAACAAAATTTCCAAACTCAGGCAGAGGCTTTGCAAGCAGCCTTGTAGTTGGAAGAAAACCAATATCAACAGATAGATCCAACAATATAAGAGCTGAAAGAGGATCTGAAGAATTTGACATTTCGGTTGAACTAGAATAAGGGAAAGAGAAGAGAGAATATTTTTGGTCTACGTTATGCATGATAGAAGGACACCATAAGAATGAATGGCCAACCTTTACGTGATACTTGGCAGTAGGAGTGCTAAACCCCTTGCCATCAGGAGGACCATGGTGTGAAATTTGTAAGACACATGGGCATGATCCATATCATTATCCAATGATGCAGAAGTATAAGATAGTGCCAAAAATTTCTTACTGCAATTTTTGCAAATCAGTGGGTCATGATGACGAGTACTATAGAACATTGGACACATGCATGCTCCCTTTAATTCAACTTTATTATACTGCGACATAATTTAGTATACTATGTTATTATACTCCAGTGGCGTTATGAACTGTTGTGTGTTATTATACTACTGCAAGGGTGGACCTGTCATTGGTTCAACCTGCATCCTATATGCAACTAAGGATCTTTCCTTCATTATTTACAAGGTTCTACAATCCTTGTCTTCATGTCCTACAGAATTGCAGAAATTGCAGAATGTACTCTTAGGCATTGTTTGATACTTTTGCATCATGGGACAATTATAAGGATCATTTCCATGTGTTCTACATATATCACACCATGGTCCTCCTATGGGTAAATGATTCAACATTTATGCTCCCAAGTACTATGCAAATGTTGGGAACTGATTCTTATGATGTCATTATGTTCTGCATAAGGTACACCATACAACTTCCCTCTTCTCCTTACCTTTGTTCTGATTCAACTGAAATGTCAGATTCTTGAGACCCGCTCTCAACTCTTCTACATCTAGATCTGTATGTTTATAGTAGTTTTCCTCCAATTGCAAGGCTACTTGCAGAGCCTCAAACTGAGTTTGGAATTTCAGTTGCCTCAATGGATACTTAATAAGTTTCTATGTTTCATATCTGTTATAGGATACTTCAACTTACCTTTCAGTCTCTTGAAATTTTGATCAACTTCCCAAAATGACTCACTTGGTATTTGTTTGATTTCTATCATCTCATTCATAAACTGATCTTCTGAACTAGGTTGATGGAATTCGTTGATTAATTCCTTCTTCACATCTATGATGGTTGTAGGTGCTCCTTGTGGGTTGTTTACTGCAAGGCCCATATACCAGTCGAGTGTGTGGTCTATGAATGTGATTGCAAGTTGTGCCCCTTTTGTATATTCATTTGTGATCTGTTTAGCTACCCAAATTTTCTCACAAATAAACAAATGCTTCTCTGCGTCCTCTGACCCTTCTCCATGAAACTATGGTAACCGAATAGTTGGATCTGCTCCTGCCATTGTAATTTTTTCTATACTACCACCTCTGTGCAGTGTAGATAATTGACTACTTCTAGTTCAAATTGTACTTCCACTTGAATTTCCACTAGACCCTTGTCCTACTAAAAGCCTTCTACTGCTAATTGTTGGTTGTCTTAACAATTCTTCTTCTTCAGATGTCTTGGTTGAACATGGGGTTGTGGGTTCCACACTAATTTGTATATGGAATGGAGAGACTTCTTCTATGCTAGACCATTGACCTCTAGTTTTCCTCTCATATGTGGTGCGATGAGTTTCCTCAATCTGTCCCATCGCACAAAGATCCTATACCTCATGTTCATCACTTTCCAATCCCTCTCGCTCGACTACTGCCCTATTTTTACTATTGATATTATATTGGTAGGGTCTTTCGCTACATGCCACTCCTTCTCTGTCTATTATCTCCTTAGTTTGTTCCTCATCAATTATAATGGGGTCCATTTCTTCCTTCTTCTGGCCTCTCTCCATAGCCCTCTCCATATATCATATCTTTCTTAGTGCTTCCCCCAGTTCCCCCATGCACGCAAAGTGACTTAGTTATCTGAATCCATTGTCATCACTCCTTTATGATGCAATAAAATCTTGATCGACGTGTAAAGTGATCTAATATACCTTCCTCTCGGCCCCTTCAAAAAATCCTGCATTGCAACAGTGTATGACTTCGCAGTATTGACTGCAAACTCAACAATAAATCCTGCAATAATATTGTCTAGCCAGAAATCCAATGCACGCGTGAATTTATTATTGACTCTTTCTAAACACACAATATTCTCAGTAGTCCACTCTACTGGTCTTATCCAATTAGTTGGATGATTATCCTTCAATCTCAATATCCAATCCTACAACAACTCTGGAAAATAACAAAAACATGCCTCATGAATATCATTAAACACATACCTCAGCAAATACTGGCGTGGAGTATACTTGGAGCTTCTATTGTCTTTCTACACAAACTCACGTTTTTTTTTTTCCAACCATCTTTCAATATCCTGCTTAGTTGGATTCCATGGCCTAAAAATCCCCTTCTACCACTGCATTCTCTTCATTGTACTTCTCATCAAATCCCCTCCAATCTGATCTTCCGAGTTCCAGCTGGAAATTGAAATATTTGTTGGATATATGGGCTGACTCAAGTTCTACCTTTAGGTTTCCAACAAACCCCTGCAAACCATCGACCCTTCTGGAGACTAGAAGGAAACACTACACACATAGTGCACAATGAAGTCTCATCCAATATGGCTTATGGATGACTGCGAGACTCAGATGTCTGCAATCGTGGAAGGGATTTTGTTCATGGGGATGTTAGGAATTATTTTCTACTTCAACATGCATCAGATCTACCATTCTATAACCATGTTCATTCATCAACATTCATTCTGCAATAAATATCATGACTTAACCTAGTGCACGCTGCATTTTACTTCTACCAGATCCATTCATTCAACATAAAGAAATTAACAATAAGAAATACAAAAACAATACACATAGAGACACACATTTTTACTGTGGTTCACCCCCCCGGGATATGTCCACAAATATCTGGAAGTATTTGATCTTTTATTCATTCTCATCAATTCATTGAACTACGTGCATTACATCCAAAGTGCATATGAAATGCACATGTATATATGAGTCTGACCAGTGTCGCACTAAGCTCCACAACTTGCGACCCGACCCTTAGTTACAATCCATAACTCCATCTCCAAAAATGACTCGGTATTGGCTCCACAACTCTCAACCAAAAACTAACCACTCAAAAACTCATTAAATACTATCTCTCATGAATCAAATAGATTCTAGATTCTAGATCATCTCCTTAGATCTTACAATACGTATTTATACTAAAAAAGTGGGTTAAACCCTTTACATCAATGACAAAAACCATAAACCTAAGTGGATTAGGTGTGTCCACATTCTAACTTCTTGTGTGCACGGTTGATCTGCATCCTTCTTCTTTTCCTTTGAATTTCTGCTTTCTCGCATTGTTTTTCCTTGTTCTCCAGCGCATGCTCCTTTTTTGGTCCCTTTCTCAAATACTTCCTTAATTGTTGCATTGTTCCCCAAAATGGCCTACGCCAACACCACTCCTTTCCATAATTAACACATTCCATCTATTTCCTTAATTTATCCCATATTTTTGAAATGGTTGTCACATGTACACCAAAAAGGTTTGTGCCTTAATCCTCCTATGAGAAGAAGGGATAGAATGTCGAGATTTATGCAAGCGATAAAGAATAAAATCATGCTATAAAATAAAGAAGAGATAATGGGATGAAAAATGACCAAATCAAAAGTAAAAGGTCAAATTGAGCTCTACCCCCTCTCTATGAGGCGATCGCCCCTAGTCCTATTGCACCAAATACATATCAATTAAAAGGACTCATTCCCATTAAGAAAAATAATAAATGCATGAACCTGAAAAGGGGACTTGAAAAGCAATAAAAGAATATGAAAAGGAAAAAAGGGGTTTGGAATACACACACTACCAAGGAAAGGGTAACTCAAGCACCAAGGGCTCTCTCTACAAAGGCACTCATCGAGATGGATCCACACGTGGCTTTGCATGTCAATGACACCATGACCATGAAGTAAACCCCTTTCCACCTCATTCTCTTATACTTCCACTTTGAATGGTTTCTCAACAACAACTCCTCTACTTGGGTGTTGGCACACTGCTACAGAATATTTCCCCTACGGATAGGTGAAATCTCCCTTGGATTATCAGACCCCTATTACCAAGACAAAAAAATACAAATGGTTTATATATTCCTTTTAGACCCAACTTAGCTAATTAAACAAGGAGAAGAGAAATTTGACATACCTTATTCCGGTGATTGTCCTTTGATGCTCCAAATATTGAGCCTAATTCGTAATCTCCTTGATCCTGCAAAGAACAACAAAGATACCTTTCTTCCACTCTATATAATCAACTTAAATAGATCTACCTATGAATTTTGAATGACAATAGACAAGTAGATGAAAAAGTACACATACTTGAAGGAAATAGGCCAAGTATATTAATTTGAGAACCAAAAGCAAGTACTTAGAATATGAGATTGAATATGCAACAACTTATTCAGGTCCTCCTCATCCAACCCTTTGCATGAAAAACATAAGATCAAAATAATGATGTTATTACTAATTTATTCCTCCCCCTTCCCCATGGAAAATCTTTCAATTTATAAGCATGAGAAGTACAACTACCATGAGAAAATGAGGGTTATGGATGAGGAGAGAGACTGAATAATGACTAGTAAACATAGGGAAAACCTTAGGATAAAGAATTCCTACGTGTGTGTGAAGTATCTCCAACACTCCCCTGAACATCACTACAAGGCCATGTTAGGTACCCAAATACAAAAGATACATTGAAATAAACGAGGAAACGGGGAAAACCTAATGGGAAACCCCCCCCTCAAAGTACAATATATGTAAAAATAAGAACTAAGAGTTGCTAGGAAATTGTGTCCTTGACTCCAAGATGACTGCGCAGAGAATGGAACTTCTGCTCAGTGAAGGTCTTGGTGAAGATGTCTGCAGTTTGTTCTACTGAAGGATAGAAATGTAGGTCAATGATCCCCTTGTGTACTAAGTCCCAGATGTAGTGCATGTGGATCTCGATGTGCTTTGTTCACTACCTCTGAACTGTATCTTTGCAGAACCTCAGAGTGATTTGGTTGTCACTGATCCAGATGGATCTCGGTGGCCATCCACCTTTTCCATTGAATCACCATTTTGAGCCCATGGTTTTGATAAACCATGATATTCACCATTTTGATGGGGAATGTGTTATCACACTAAATTGCCTTGGGTCTTTTAGTTTGTTTTCATTCCCTTTTTTAAGCCTTAGATTTTTTTTTTTTTGAAAGTTTCATCCCTTTATTAGTTTATGATAGTAGGACCCCTTAGATGATTAAAGTTTTGAGTTTTAGATCTAGTTTGATCCTCAAATTGATTTTTCATCCCTGAACCATTTTAGCTTTTGATTTATTTTTGGTCTCTTTCATGACTTGTCCCTAGGTTGATCCCTTCCATTGCTAAACTGATGTGACACCTCTTCCTCTTCACTCATGATCTCATAGGCATGCCTCATTGTCCTTGCTTACCTGTCCAATCACGTTTTGGAATAGAAGCGCTACCTACTCATCAGGCAGTTCCGTAGCACCTTTGGAGAGAAAAGATGAAACGTCTGTGAAAGACTTTGAGAAGCCCGTGATAAGAAATGAAGAAACCCCTGTGCAGAGAAAGAAGAATAAAAGTAAATCCATCAAAAAACTTGATGAGGTAGACAAGACTCTTCCCATGCAGGAGGAAGAGGAGTCTGAGAAAAATCCTATTGAGACTATGCATGCCACTTTTCCTCCTGACAGTTAGACCTACAAAAGACTTATCAAGCAGCTTAGAGATGTAAGAAAATAAATAGCTCATCTTAAAGAAGAAGATAAGGTTCACTTGGCTCAGATGAAAGAGCTCATGGATGGCTACAATCACACCCTTGACTTGGCAAGGTTTGCAACAAGAAAGGCCCAACCCCGTCATAGACAGTTAAAGAATCTTTACAGGCAAAACAAAGGCTTTCAGTATCAGAATAGAAAGATAAAGGCTGAGATGAAGCACTTTCAAGATGAGGTAGCCCAAAGAACTTTACAGGTGTTGGTTGAAGCTACCATTAAGGATGACAAACCAACAACTAAGGAGAGCACAACTACACTAAATAATCCTATCAATGCTAAGAAGAAAAAGTATACTTGTCAATTAAAGATCCTCTTTCTACCAGAAAGAGTGTGAGGTTAAGTGTCAAAACGACAAAATAGTTGGTAAAAGGTAAGCCCCATTTTTTAGGATGGTTCCTTTTTGGGAGGGTTAACTAATATGCAAATATTATCTTTGCCATCTATACAGGCTTCTAAGCGTTTAACTATCTGGGTTTTGACTTTTCGCTAAGTGCTAGCTTCCCCTAGTGGTAAAAGGCACTACCTATTGTATGGTCAAGGCACCTAAGTAAAATGGTTTTTTCATCGTGAAAGACCAAAAATTTCTCTGGGCATGTTCAAGATTGAAGGCACTGCATTTTTGGCAATGCTACCCAAACCTGTACACAGACGTAACGTAAGTGGTGCTACCTAATATTGGGCAGAGAACAGAGTTGGCACACAAACACAACATAAGTAGCGCTACCTAATGGCGCTACCTAATATTGGGGAGAGAACATAATGGGCACACAGGTGCAACACATGGGCGCTACCTAATATTTCACACAGGGCAAAGGTTAGCACACATATGCAGCACAAAGGTGCTACCTACAGGCACTATTTTTTTCTCCTTGTAGTGTGCTACCCATATTTGCTACCCAAGGAAGCTGCCAACAAACACCAGGGATCTAGGAGGACCAAGCTAACCACTCTGGGATAAATTAATGATGGAGAAGGTTGTGGAAACATCAGCTGGCATCATGAAGACAACCACATGATTTGAAAGACACATGGAAAACAAGGAGTTGCACAACAAAAGGGAATCAATTCAGTTTGAAGTTCAATTGGATTAGTCACCAACATTTTCTTGTTTTATAGCATAGGTGGTTAGATAAGTTGTTAGAGAAAATAAATGTTTAGAGTTTTTCAAGGGAAGGAGGCTAGCTCGTATCTCCAACTGTTTCCTCCCTTTTTGTTATAAATAGATAGATCAATTGTTTTAGTAGGTTCATATGGTTGAGCAAGGCTCCCTTATACTGTAATATTTTGATGAAGTAACTGTGATCTAGTGATGTACTGGACTTAAGAATTTTTGACTAATAGAAATCATCTTCTCTTTCAGCTTATTTGCTTCTGATGCTAAATGTTCATGCTTTGAATGATTCACATAAATTATTGTGGTGATGTTATGATGGATGTTTGATCATTATGTTATCATGATGTTTATTTAGCTTCCTTAGTTTCTCAGTTCAAGAAGATCTTGTGTTAAGAAACTTTCCTCCTTAGGCTTTTGTGGACCTGATGTTTACAATAGCCCCTACACTTCTCTCATTCAAGTATTCCCTCTATTCATACTTACTCCCAAACTACTGATTGAAGTTAGACAAGAAATTAATTGTTCTTGCATGCTAGCCCTGTTATCTGAGTTAGAACATTATCATTTGAGTCATTTTCCATTTGACCCTTTAAACACCCTTACATTCACTTATAACTTGATGGGTACTGGGATTGCCTTCCATGCAATCTAAAGGTGACTCCTAGTGCTAAAATTTTTAGCGCCGTTGCCGGGGAATGATTTGAAGACTTTTCCCTGGAATTAAAACGACATAATATTCTAGTTCTAAAGGTGCATTAGAACTCAGTATTTTGAAGATTGCAGCCTGCACCTAGCGACTCCATTGTTTTAGCTATGGAACCTAAAGGCAGACATACGGGATCAAATCCACAGCTACCTTTGGTTCCACCTGAGGCTGACCCAGAGAAGATAATCAAGAAGGGAAAATATTCTTAATTTTTTTTTTTTGCTGCTACTATAAGTGCTTCTGGTTAGTTGCCTGATTCCACTCTTGATACTCTAGTTGTTTTATCAAGTAAGCTTCCTTTATCTTCTGCTGAAGTATCTAAAAAACTTGATTTTGAAGAGTTTCCTATTGAATACTCTTCCTTTGAAACTGAATTGAAAGAAGAAAACATTGATATATTCTCTTCCACTGATATTGAGAAGTGTTTCAGTCTTGATAGATTTGAAGATTTCCCTACTTTAGGTTTTGCTACACCTCTTTCTGTTAAAAATTTTGCTGCCAAAGAAGTAGGAACTTCATCTCCCTCTCAGACCTTACCATCTTCTTCCAAGACTCAGCCTACTGTTGTAAAGACTGAAACTTCCCCTTCATCTGTTCTTTCTTCTCCTAATCTGCACACAACCAAGTCTCCTTCTCCTCTTTGTTCACCTAGGATCCAAAATCAAATGGCAGTTGTTAACCCCCCTGCAAATAGGATGGATGCCATAGTGGCTGTAAGATATGCTCCTCTAGTCTTACCTCAACCAGTGAATGCTCTCCCTCTTGGAGATTATTTGAAATACATGCCTAATTTCACAGGATAAGAAGATGTAACAGCTAAGGAACATCTTGTTTCTTTCTACAGCTATGCACAAAACCAAAATATTGAAAATGAATATGTTTGGATGAGGGTTTTCGTTCAAATCCTTTTTGGTGAGGCTAGGAAGTGGTTTAGGGGTCTGGCCCCTGGATCCATTACTGGTATTGAGGCATTGGATGAAGCCTTATTGAGGCATTGGGGTGACAAAAAGGTTTTTTTGTACTACATCACTGAATTTGGATTTTTGAAAAGGAAAGAAGGAGAGTCGGTCTCTGAATTTTCTAAAATATTTAACAAAATGTACAAGAAGATCCCTGATGAGATCAAACCCACTGAAACCATGGAAAAAATCACTTATGCCAGTGCATTTGATTCTAAATTCTTCCTCCTTTTGAGAGAAAGAAGGTCACCTTCCTTGGTTCATATGCAAGATGCTGCCTTAGAGGTAGAATCCAACATAGTGGCATCAGATAAGCTCAGGGGGAAATCTGATAGGGATAGGCGAAAAAACAGAGATGAAGCTTCAACTTCTGATTCCTCTATTGTCCATTCTCAAGTAGATGAGCTGACCAAATTAGTAAAATATCCTT
The DNA here is from genome assembly GCA_009831015.1 of Picea engelmannii. Lineage (NCBI taxonomy): Eukaryota > Viridiplantae > Streptophyta > Pinopsida > Pinales > Pinaceae > Picea > Picea engelmannii. The sequence goes on from ML791203.1 coordinate 328,883, forward strand.
CCACTGAAATTGAGAAATTAAAATCAGAAGGGAAACAGACATATAGAAATTCTCAAAACAATGATAACAGAGGTAACTACAGGAGACCAAATAATTCTCACCAAATCTTTCCTAGAGATCCTAGAAACAAAGAGAGAGATGATCAGAGGGTACAAGATCCTTTGCAAAATAATTTAGTGGCTGATGAAGAAGAAGAGGAGGTAGAAGCTGAACCTGAGATTCACTGCTTAGGTGATACCATCTCCACACTTGACTCAATCCTCTTATGAGAAATATTTAAAGGATATTCAAATTAATGAGTTAAGAAAGGGAGATAATGCAAAGGAAAGTGCTAGTAGATATAATCTGAGATCTAAGACGAATGAAGAAAAAAACAATGCCCCTAATCAACCTGTTCAAAAAGAAGATTCTGCCAAGGCTGTGACAATGAACAACAAGGAAAAAGACTCTCAAAACCCACAAGTTCTGATCAGAAATCCTTTTCCTGAAACTAAAGAGATCCTAAAACCTTCTTCTTCTTTAAGTTTTGAAAATGAGATCTAGAAAATAAAGATCCCTGTACCTTTTTTGAGTTGACAAAAAATGAAGAATTTAAAAAATACCTATCCAAAATGCTACAACCTGAATCATCTTCAAATGCCACTAATTCAATAAATCAACAAGATGGAAAACCAACAGTTATTTTAGGTCCTTTGATAGAAGACATATATCACTCATCCCCACCTTTCTACACCTCATTGAATATACATGATAAGGTGCAACATAATTGTCTCATGGATTCAGGGGCATCCCACAATCTTATGCCAAAATCTATTATGGATGAACTTGGGTTAGAAGTCACAAAGACCTATCATGACTTATATTCTTTTGACTCCAGAAAATTCAAGTGTTTTGGAGTCATTAAGGATATGGTGGTGACCGTATTTCAGCTGCCCATGAAGAGTATACTTATGGATATCTTAGTTTATGATGTTCCCCCCAATTTTGGCATGCTCTTGTCAAGATCCTAGATAAAAAGACTTGGGAGAACCTTGCAGATGGATCTCTCTTATGATACTATTTTTGTTTTTGGGGGAGAGCATAAAAGACTTTACAGGGAAGCTCAATTGGCTTGCATAATTAGTGATGAAGCAAATCCCACCAATCACCCTGTTTTTTCTTTTGATACAGATCCGGGATCTAGTATTTTGCAGCTCACTGATGCTCCTGAAGCCCCTTTAGAAATCAGAAAAAAGTCCATCAACTTTTTTGAAGAGCCTCTTGTAACCACTTCTGTCTGGAAGATGTTCATTGATGGAGCCTCTTCCAAGGAAGGTGCTGGTGTTGGGGTTATCTTTGTCTCACCAACTCAAGAAACTATATCTTTGTCATATAAACTAGAATTTGAGACTACTAATAATGTGGCAGAGTATGAGGATATTGTCTTGGGTTTGAGGGAAGCTAAAGACATGGGGATAGAAGAGCTATCGGTATTTGGGGATGCTGAATTGATAGTCCATCAGATTAAAAATCTTTATCAAACAAAGCATCCTAGGCTTAGATCTTACATAAATGAAGTGCGGGATTTGGTGGACAGTTTTTTCTCTACTTTTAATATATCATTCATTCCTAGAGAAGAGAATACCATGGATGATTCTTTGGCTGTGTCAGCAAGCAACTTTGGAATTCCTATACCACCAAAAATCAAGTATGATGTAGAAGTCAAATACATGCCTTCTATACCGGACAATGTAAAATATTGGAAGGTGTTCGAAGATGATTTAGAACTTAAAATTTTTCTTGAGACTGTTGATGAATTTTCTGCATTACACATTGATCAGGATCATGATTCAAAAGTCACTCCTCATGTTGATGTTTTCCTCAATAAAATTGTAATCATATACCAAAGGGACTGGTTCCTTTGGAAACATTATTTGATGGGAATGATGTGGCATTGAAAGGAAAGGTATCCACTGATGATGCAAATATAACTGAGTGCAATGTGGGCACTGAAAATGATCCAAAATATGTCAAACTTTCAAGAAGCATATCAGAAGAGCAGAGGGTAGAATATACTAAGTTGTTGAAAGAATTTGCTGATGTATTCGCTTGGACTTATGAATATATCCGAACTTATGACACAAGCATAATAGAGCACAAGATCCCATTAAAAGAAAACACCAAACCCTTCAGGAAAAAGTCGAGGCAAATCAATCCTATGTTGTTACCTGTCATGGAGAAATAAGTTAAGAAGCTTTTAGATGCAAAAATTATCATTCCTTTGAGGTATTATGAATGGGTATCCAATTTGGTCCCAGTAAGAGAAAATAATGGAGAAATCAGACTTTGTGTTGATTTCCGAAATCTGAACAGAAGCTCAAAGAAGGATAATTACCCTTTACCCAAGATGGAGCACATATTACAGAAGGTGATAGGAGCAGTCAGGATTAAGTTTGTTGTTATCTATTTGGACGAGATAACAATGTATTCTCAGTCTGATAAAGAACACTGTGATCATTTAAGAAAGGTTTTCTTGAAATGCAGAAAATTTGGCCTCTCTTTGAATCCGAAAAAATCATTGTTTTCCATGAAAGAAGGAAAATTATTGGGGCATATTGTGTCAGCTGAAGGGGTAAGGATTGATTTCAGCAGGGTTGAGGCTATACAAACTTTGTCACTTCCTAGATCTAAAAAAGAGGTACAATCATTTTTGGGAAGAATCATTTTTTTGAGAAGATTTGTGTCAAATTTTGCTGAGTTAGTTAAGTATATCACGACCATGCTAAGGAGGGATAGTGAAATCAAATGGACTGCTGAGGCCCATGATTCTTTTGATCAAATAAAGAAAGCCTTGACTGAAGCCCTGGTCCTTGTCAACCCCGACTACTTCAAGGAATTTCTTATTTTTTCTTTTGCCTCTTTTTATACAGTAGCAACAACCCTATTGCATAAGAATGATGAAGGCTTAGAGCAACCTATTGCCTTTTTCAGTAGGGCATTGAGAGATGCTGACCTAAAATATGACATCATGGACAAGAAATCCTATGCATTGGTTAAAGCTCTTAAGTCCTTCAGATTTTATGTCATGCATTCAAGAGTTATTGATTATGTCCCATTAGCTGCTGTAAAATAAATTCTTATTCAACTTGATATAGATGGAAAAAGGAGCAAGTGGATTGCTAAATTATTCGAATTTGATTTGGATATTAGACCCAAAAAATTGGTTAAAGGCCAAGGTTTAGCCAAGCTCTTGGATGAATCAAATTGATCAACATTGGGGGTGAATTTCATTCACTCATGTTCAGAAAATCAACAGGCTGAGATAACTGATAAAGGTCCTCAAGTCATTTCTACATTGGAAAATTGCAGCTGGTACAAGGACATTATATTTTTTCTGCAAAATTTACAGCCTCCAAGTGGTATGGAAAAGAACAAGGTGAGGGCCCTAAAACTCAAATCAATAAAGTACTTCCTTGTTGATCAAATTTTGTATTGGAAGGATCCATTATGAGTGATTTTGAGATGCCTAGACCCCCGAGAAGCCCAAAATATTATGTCTAATTTTCATGACAGTTTATGTGGGGGGCATCATTATTGGAGAACCATGGAATACAAGATCGTCAAGGTTGGGTACTTCTGGCCCAGTTTGTTCACTGATATTTTTGCTAAGATCAGAGCCTGTGCTAAGTGTCATAAGTTCTCTGGAAAGCAGCAGCTTAAGTCTTTTCCATTGAAGCCTGTGGCAGCCTCAGGACCCTTCCAGCAGTGGGGCCTAGATTTTATCGAGGAAATCCATCCCGCTTCCAGTGGTCAACATATATGGATATTGACTGCTACAGATTACTTTACTAAATGGATTGAAGCTATTCCCACAAGGAATGCTTCACACAAAGTGATCATTGGTTTCCTGGAAGACATCATAACAAGGTTTGGGTGTCCTGATAGAATCGTCATTGATAATGCTGCATCATTCAAGGCTGAACCATTGATTCAGTTCTGTGAACAGTTTGGGATCACTTTGATTCATTCCACCCTTTATTATCCGTAGGGAAACAGGCTTGAAGAATCCTCGAACAAAAGCATTATAAAGATCATTAAAAAGCTGTTAGAGGATAACAAAAAGGCATGGGATTCGAAACTCAAATTTGATCTATGGGCTGACAGAGTGACAATGAAAAGGTCCTTGGGACTTTCCCCTTTACAATTGGTGTATGGAGTTGAGGCAGTTTTTCCTTCTCAGCTTGCCTTACCTATGGAAAAATTCTTCCAAGATTATCAAGGGGAACCTGATCATATGATCAGAAGGATTCAACAGCTGGTTGAAGTGCAACAGACCTGGGAACAGCTTGTAGACAAAGCATTTGACCATCAACTGAAGATCAAGTAGGCTTTTGACAAAAAGGTGAACAAAGAGGATTTTCAATTGGGCGATCTGGTGCTCAAGTGGGATGCACCGAAGCAAGATAAAGGCAAGCATGGTAAATTTGAAGCTTTATGGACCGATCCTTTCAGAATCTCCGAGGTATTCTCTAATAACACTTTCAAGTTGCAGAATATGGAGAATGAAGAGGTTTTTGGTGGCCCTGTTAATGGGCATTTCTTGAAAAAGTGCTTTGCTTGAGCCTTGAGTGGCTCTTCATATCATTGTAAATATCATTCTCTTTTTATTTTTGTTTCAATAACTGACCCCATAGCCCTAGGATAAGGCACTATATCTACTCATTCTTGGCATCCCGCAGGGGGCATTCCATCCCCCGGGGAGCCAATGTTATCACAGTAAATTTCCCTGGGTCTTTTAGTTTGTTTTCATTCCCTTTTTTAAGCCTTAGATTTTAATTTTCTTTGAAATTTTCATCCCTTTATTAGTTTATGATTAGTAGGAACCCTTAGATGATTAAAGTTTTGAGTTTTAGCTCTAGTTTGATCCTCAAATTGATTTTTGATCCCTGAAACATTTTAGCTTTTGATTTATTTTTGGTCTCTTTCATGACTTGTCCCTAGGTCCATCCCTCCCATTGCTAAACTGATGTGACACCTCTTCTTCTTCACTCATGATCTCATAGGCATGCCTCATTGTCCTTGATTACCTGTCCAATTAAGTTTTGGAATGGAAGCACTGCCTACTCATCAGATAGTTCCTTAGTGCCTATCATGCTCATCATACTTCCACCTTGACTCATGATTGCCATGACTGATGTCATGTACCTTGTTTTCAGTGCCATAATTCGGTTAAAGACGCCTTCAAAGATCTTGCATTTATGAGCCTTGGTAACGATTTCTAATTTTGAAAAACTCAACAGTGTTGCATTGTGCAAATTCGCAAGTTCTGATCGGGCGACCGCATGTCAACCAAATCCGATGCTGAGAAAGATTCCAAGGCCGAAGTTTTCTCAATTTCTTCCTAATATTATGTTGAAGATCTCAACAGGTGTCTACTCCACAGGTATCCCGTGTTGCCTCCTCTACATATTAATTTTCACAGGAAATTTGTGCTCGGGTTTTCGGTTTGCTAAGCTTGCACAGTAGTAAGGGACCCATGTTTGCATGGTAACCTTGTATTTTCTGCTCTTCAGACCTGTAAACTTCTTTGCCTGTATCTATGGTTTGATCACTGCTATTTGATTTAACCATTGAAATCACAAGCCTGTAAATAGCCTATCCTTTGTGTATGCGTTGCACTACCCAGAGGCACTGCTCAAACCCTCTCTATTTTCCTTGCTTCCTTTCACCTCAGAGTTTGGCATTTTTACTCAATTGCAGAGGGCCAATTTCGGATTACCCCCTCACTGTTTACACTCCAGAATAATTCTACAAGCCTAAGGGTTTAATTCCTAAAGTCAATATTGACTTACTAGCATCAGTCTGTCTAAAAGGGTCAGCCTTATATATTTGAAGCCCTATTTAAAGCCTTCCTGATCATTACCATCCCTTAAGCCTTTCAAAAACCCTCATTCTGAGCCATGGAGACTCCTCAATCGAGGAAGACACACAAAGGTGGCAAGGTGGTTAGGATAGAACCAGTGGACATGCATTTTTTTGATACAGAGCCCATGGCAAGAGAGACCTTCCAAAGAGTAGGGTGCCTCTCTTTCTGTTAGAACATGCAGAGAGGCCATCCAGAGGTAGCAATACAGTTTGCATTACAGTTTGATGGCAGGAAAACCAAGGTTGGGGATTTGGAGTTTGAGGTGACTGAAGCCTCTATCTCAGATGCAAAAGGCATCCCCATTATAGGTGAAAAGTGGTTCAAATCCATGGCTTTGAGTTCAGCCTATGCAAAATATATTTTTAAACCTAAATATCAAGCCAATGATTTGTCCAAAAGTATGCCAAAGAGTCAATTGATTGAACAATTTGACAGATTATTGAAGATCATACAGAGATATTTTACTTGTGAAGGGAGATTTAACACATTGTACCAGTACCATATAAGGCTGTTGCTACATTTTATTGGTAAGGTTGATATGAATATTCCCTATTACTTATTGATGAGTATAGATAAGATGTCAGACATGATACAATCCAAATCTAAATATGTGGATTCTATCCTTTTCCACTCTGGATTAATCAGAATGCTAGTCTCTAAGGAATTGGGTGAGAAAGAGATTTCATGGGAGAATTTTGTTGTTACCTCTCATTTCAAGTTGGATCTAGCACCAACTCCTCAATCATAGAAGGAAAGTCCTTTGTCACCCACCAGTACTTCTAAAGCAGGGACCAATAGGAAGAGAAAGGGCAGAGCCCCTGTTCAAGTTTCAGAGATCAGCAAGCAGGTCATAGAAGTTGAGGAGGAATTTTGTCCTTCTCCACACAGAGATTTTTCACCACCTCCTCCACCAGGGTTAGAAGATGTACCTTCTTCTACCAAATATACATCTAAGAGAGGGAAGAAGATTCTCTTTCCCTCTTCTTCTCCAACAGTCAAAATCAAGGGTAAAAGACCTTTCACAAGGTCATCAATTCCTAAGGAGTTTTTCAAAGAGCAGTCTTTACCAGAAACCCCTATTCAAAAGAAGAAGGGTAAAGGCATTGAAAATCCCATGGAAGAAAAACAAGAATCCCCTATATAGAAAGGTAAAGCTAAAGGTATTAAAAGACCTTTGGAGAGAAGAGATGAAACCTCTGTGAAAGACTTTGAGGAGCCTGTGATAAGAAATGAAGAAACCCCTGTTTAGAGGAAGAAGAATACAAGTAAATCCATCAAAGAACCTGATGAGGTATACAAGACTCTTCCCATGCAGGAGGAAGAGGAGTCTGAGAAAAATCCTATTGAGACCTTGCATGCCACTGTTCCTCCTGACAGTCAGACCTACAAAAGACTTATCAAGCAACTTAGAGATGCAAGAAAAGAAATATCTTGTCTTAAAGAAGAGGATAAGGTTCACTTGGCTTAGATGAAATAGATCATGGATGGATACAATCACACCCTTAACTTGGAAAGGTTTGTAGCAAGAAAGGCCCAACCCTTTGTTACAAGTGAATCCTCCCGTGGACAAGCGGATTCCCTCTTGGTCTCTAGAATCCTAAAGCCAAGACAGAAAAGTGCTTAACGTGGACACTAACATCCTTTTAGATCTAATTAAACTAATGAATGAAGAGGAAGAACAAAAATGTGTACCTTGTTAACGACATTTATCCTCACAAATTCCAAGTTGAGCTTCAATCCCAAGCTCCTCGATAGGTCCTATAGAACAAACAAAGATACAATGAGCTTCCTATTCTATTGAGATTAGCTCAAGTACGGATCTATCTAGTGAAGACAAGTTCATGTGGAACAAACATAAACTTGAAAGAAATAGGCCAAGCATGTATATGTATTAATGAGAACAAATGAAGAGTACTTACAGACCAAACTTGATGAAGATGCAACAACTTCTTACAGTTCTCTTTGTCCAACCCCTTTGCTCAAGTAATCTAGATTGATTATGCTTCAATGGTGCCTCACTTATGAGATCATACGTTTGGTATAATTCTCAATCTCCATATATCCTTTCACCATGAGGAGGCCTCCTTATATAAGTTTGGAGAGGCCCAACCACTTGAGAGATATTTGGGATAAGTTGAGGATTCTTCTCCTTTGGTTGAGGATCTTCCCTAAGATCATGCCTTGACCTTGTATTCGAATCCAACTACCTTCAGAAATTGAGGGGATTCTTCCCTGATTTGTCTCAACAAACCAAAATTCACTCAGAAAGGGGTAGTGCTCCCCCAAAGTGGGGCACAGAGCATTTTAGCACTCCCCCAAAGAATCCCAGGGAGCGTTAACACTCTCTGTCAGTGCATAGGGGAGCGTTGCCTTCCAAATTTGATATTTGAGTGGTTTTTTCAGTGGTAAAAGGCTTGTACTCCTTGTCAATTGATTTATCTTCTTCAAGACTAGTCTTTGAGGTGTCTTAAGTGTCCTTATGATGTCGTTAGAGGCATGACATAGGCAACATGGAAGTATGATGTTTGTGACACTTGCGACACTTGTGGTCAAGATGTGACACTTGTGGATAAGATGCGACACTTACAACACTTGTAATGACGACACTATTGAAGTGAGTAATTTTGATGTGTAACACCCCTTCATAGACAGTTAAAGAATCTTTACAGGAAAAACAGAGGCTTTCAGTCTCAGAATAGGAAGCTAAAGGCTGAGCTGAAGCACTTTCAAGATGAGGTAGCCCAAAGAAATTTACAGGTGTTCGTTGAAGCTGCCATTGAGGATGACAAACCAACAACTAAGGAGAGCACAACTACACTAAAGAAGTATGTCAATGCTAAAAAGAAGAAGTCTGCTGTGTCAATTGAAGATCCTCTTTCTACCAGAAAGAGTGTGAGGTTAAGTGTCAAAATGACAAAATAGTTGGTAAAAGGTAAGCCCCATTTTTGAGAATGGTTCCTTTTTGGGAGGGTTAACTGATATGAAAATATTATCTCTGCCATCTATATAGGATTCTAAGCATTTAACTATCTGGGTTTTGAGTTTTTGCTAAGTGCTAGCTTCCCCCAGTGGTAAAAGGCACTACCTATTGTACAATCAAGGCACCTAAGTAAAATGGTTTTGTCATCATGAAAGACCACAAATTTCTCTGCGCATGTTCAAGATTGAAGGCACGTTTTTGGCAATGCTACCCAAACCTGTACACAGATGCAACATAAGTGGCACTACCTAATATTGGGAAGAGAACATAGTTGGCACACAAACACAACGTAAGTAGCACTACCTAATGGCACTACCTAATATTGGGCAGAGAACAAAATTGACACACATGTGAAACACAAGGGCACTACCTAATATTTCACAAAGGGAAAAGGTTAGCACACATATGCAACACAAAGGCACTACCTTTTTTCCTTGTAGTGCGCTACCCAGATTTGCTACGCAAGGAAGCTGCCAACAAACACCAGGGATCTAGGAGGACCAAGCTAACCACTTTGGGATAAATTAATGATGGAGAAGGTTGTGGAAACAT
>ML791203.1:339025-351758 GCA_009831015.1 Picea engelmannii
TGGGCTTGCCTTCCATGAAATCTGAAGGTGACTCCTAGTGCTAATAGAATGGAATGTAATGTCATCTTCATTTTTTAATTACATACATCATGCAATGATTTCCTAGTGGTCTTATGTACATTCCTACAACATAGCATTAATGCATCGGATCCCATTAGAACTCTGCAGTTAAGCGCACTTAGTCTAGAGTAGTACTGGGACGGGTGACCACTCGGGAAGTCCTAGTGTTGTACATGACTATGGAATTTTATAAACTTAGTCCAATTTATCCCACATGGATCATGGGAATTGTTCTCCTCTCACTCTCTCATATATAATTGAGCTGAAGGAGGCCCTTTAAACATGCAATGGAGTGTGATGTAAAGCTTGTTGCGAATGAAGCATAACCAACATCGCTTTTCTTTCAGAGATAGGCTACCCCATTCTTCTAGTTTGTGTTATACAATGTTTTCTATCTTATTTAGTAATAGAAGTTGGGTTTCACTGTATTTCTGTGTTCTCTTCTATATTTTTGTGTATTTCATTTTTATATCTCAGTTATATTTTTTTCTTCGTGTCATTCTCAAAACAATCCAGATTAGTGGTATAAGAGATGGTTTCTCCTTGCTGTTTCTCAGAGAAGATCTCCAACGAGGTCAGGGTATAGAGAGTTGGGTCTCGAGCTAGTTTCACTTAAGGACAACTTCTCTCGCCAGCCCAAGAAACCTCCCATGGCGGAAGAAAATAGAGATGAAAAAGTAGGAGATCCTTTGAATATGTTGCTCGAGGAAGCTCTTGTGCGACAAAGGAACAAGATGATGGAAAACTTCGCTTAGATCCTTCAAAGACTACCGATGGTAGCGGCTGAGGCATCTTCGACAAGAAGCCATTTCGCAAGTGAGACGTCCTTCAAGGCACAAGTCAATTTTGATATCCCCTTATTTGAAGGCTAGATAGATACATATGCTCTAGAAAAATGGTTGAATCCGCTAGAAGGTTATTACTCTGTCCAAAAAAAAATTGACAATGAAAATATCACCTTTGCACTCCTTAAATCCCTTCCCCATGTTAGATCTTGGTGGGAAGGTTACTGGGAGAGGTACATCGTGGATGGATCTACACTATTTGGGAGAGAAACCACTTGGGCAGCCTTTGTATATGCCCTAAAGGAGGAGTTATACCCTGCCGGAAACTATGATGATCAATACATGAGATGGAAAACTATGCGTCAGAAAAGAGACTAGGCAGTGCCATAGTACACCAACATCTTTCATACCTTGCGCTCAAAGCTAGATATCAAAGACTCTGAGTGAAACCTAGTTTTGAAGTACTGCAATGGTCTACACAGGTACATCCGAACATAGATGGATTTCTTGGACATCTCCTCACTAGGAGATGCTTATCGATATGCAGTCAAAATTGAGCAGAAATTCAAGCAACAAAGTAAGTGGGAGAAGCATGGTAAAGGAAGCTCTAACTCACATAATGAAGGACATAGCAAGGAAGGCCAACCTCAAGAGAGCTAGTTCCATATGCAGGCAAAGAAGGGTAGCGGGAAGTCTAAGAAAGACACTGGAAAGTGATGTGAGTTCCACAACAACCCTTGGCACAATACTGATGAATGTCGCTCAATACAATCATTGGTGGCCGAGCTTAAAGACAACGAGTCGAACCCTGACTTGGACCTTGATTCAGAAAATAATAAAAGGAGACAGATCATTGATGTAGAACCCACTGCTACTGTCGCAGCTGCAACAATCCAACCATAAGAGGATCCCGAGGAGGGGGAGCGACTCTTCCGTTCACAGATGTGGGTTAAGGGGACCCCACTGCAATTTATTATTGATAGCGGAAGCCAAAATAACATCATCTCAACATAGGTTGTCAAGAAATTGGATTTTCCAACAACACCACACCCATAACCATACAACATCGAGTGGATTTTTCCGGGTCAAGATCTTTGTGTCAGCCAGTAGTGTCACTTGTCGTATGGCATCAAGCCGTTCAAGGATGAGGTATTGTGTGATGTTTCCCCACTGGAAGTCTGTGATGTTTTATTAGGCCAACCATATATGTGGAGGCATCATGTTGTTTATGAGTCTCAACCCCATAGCGTCATTGTTACTCTGGGGGGTCAACTATGCAGGATACTAGAGGTAGTTTCGACTATTGTCCCACCAAAAAAATGCCACAAAGTAATCTCTCATACTGCAAAGTTTAGCCTCTTCAAAATACAATCAAAAGGTGAATGGAAGGAAACTGCAACAATTGTAGCCTCATCCCAAGACCTTTCTATCCAGCAGAAACAGATCGACAAGATTGTATAAGAGTACCAAGATGTTCTTGTTGCATCTACGAGGGTGCCTCCACACTGCCCAGTCAAGCAAGGTTATAATAGAACCTTTCATACTCTTCATGTTGCATATTCACTGTTGGCACAGGGGCAGACCCAGGGTTCACTCCAACAACGTACCAACAAACCCTAGCTACTAGCCCTTTCGGCATCAATTGCGAAGCAGATGCAGTCTCACCCAAAGCAGCGAGGAGGGGGGTTGCAGGACAGATATGTCTACAACTAGGGGAATATCAAGTGGATCTTGTATAGCAGAAATCACAACATTCATATATCACTTATTAGCGAGATCTACTCTGCTCAGCTATAGATCTTGATCTAAAACAATAATTCAAATAACAGTATAATAATGACAGAGATCAGAGCATCAATCACTCACACAACACAAAATATACGTGGTTCACCCTCTCTCTAGGGCTACGTCCATAGAATTGTGCTTATGATATATTAATTTAAAGCTTACAGTTCTGATCTGCGCTCTTGGCCAACAGATCCTCTCTCTTCTTCTCTCTTTCTCTCCCCCTTCCCGCGCACCCAACTGCAGGATCTGATCTTCGCACCCAGTTGAAGACCTTACAATACTAGAAGGCTCTCACCCTCAACACTTCTCTCTCACAATAAAATGACCTCTCACCACAACAATAGAGCTAAATCAATAACAATATCATACCCCTCGACCCAGGTCCTCTTGATCTTTATTTATACATTACAATACCTCACCGACAGCCTTAGGCTGAAACCTAGGTGTCAAAACTCTAATTACCAAAACCCTAGGTGTCTAAAACCCTAGGTCAACTTGATCCACATTTTATGGGATTCACCGGGCTGTCTTTCCTTCCTTCTCACGCGGTGCTCCAAAGAATTCAATGGTGGATTTTTCTGTTTGCTGAGTTGTCCTCGATCCCTCTTCCTTGTTGCTTTTCCCATACTTCGCTCCGTCTTATTTGCTCTTTTGCTCACTTCGACCCAGTTACAGTCACTGTGTCTCCCACGAAGTTCACTTTTTACCTTTTCTTCCTTGTTCTCTGCTTCCTTTGATAACCAAGGGCCAACAGGCCCCCAACACTCACCTGTGACTTGTCCCGAGGCACTTCAGATATGATCTTCTTGTTTTACTTCGACTTTGGACTGCATAGTGTAGCCCTTACTTTCTGCTTTATGCCTCCTTTCCATCCTTGTGCAGACTGTCTTTATTGTGTCTGGTACGCAATTTCAACTGCACCTGGTACCTAGACCCTTATCGCCTTGATTCTACTGAGAGCTGTAGGCAACTGGTTGTCATAGTACAACTTTAGCCGACTCCCATTCACCAAGCCTTCCTTCCAGTATCCTTTCAATGTCTTCATCTACACAACTCCTCCTTTTGTAACATAGGCAATATCATATGGTCCGAGCCAATGCGTCCTGAACTTCCTAGGGTGTTTGATAAACTTACTGTCATATACTAGTACTAAATCACCTTATTTGAATATCTTCTTCTTGATATGTCTGTCGTGATAGGACTTTTCTCGCTCCTTCTGAACTTGTTGATGGAAGCATGAGATGAATCTGTCTTCTTCTAGTTCGACCAACTGTGCTAGCCTCTCATGAACAACGTCAATATCGTCCATGTCTGTAAATGCAACAATTCTTAAGCTTGGTACCAAGTACTCCATTGGGAAAACAACTTCCAGACCATAGACCAACTTGAAGGGGGTCTGCGTTGTTAATTTATTGCAAATGGTTCTATAGGCCCAGAGTATTGCTGGTACTCTTAAATCCCAGTCATCCCTGTTCACACTGCAAATATTTGTTAATGCTATCTTCAGGATTTTGTTGAATTCTTTAACTATTCCGTTTTCTTGTGGATGGTAAGGTGTGCTCTTCTGATGGTGGACTACAAATTCTTCAGTCAGAGCTTCAAATATCTTATTGATGAAGTGTGTACCTTGATCACTCATAAGGATCTTAGGGCATCCAAACTTGGTTATTATGTCATCAAATATAAAATGCGTAGCTATAGTTGCACTACAGTCCTTGACTTCTCTTGCTTCGACCCATCTAGTCAGGTATTTTGTTGCAGTGATAATATACCTTGCTCCTGTGCACTTTCCTGGTGGGTTTATAGGTCCCACAAAGTCAATGGCCCACTTTTCAAATGCTTGTAAAGTCATCTATGGTGTTAATGGAATTTCATCTCTTCGGGATGACTTTCCAACTCGCTGGCAAACATTACATGCTCTGGCATAGTCTTTAGCATCTCTGTGTAATGTAGGCCACCAAAGGCCAGCTCACAGAACCTTTTGCGCAGTTGCTTTCCCTGCGTAATGTCCTCCTGCAATGCCTTCATGAGCTTCTTCAAGGATCATAGGGTGCTCTGCCTCCATCACACATCTTCTTAGTATCTCATTAGGCCCCATTTTGTACAATTGTCCAGCTATAAGTGAGAAGTCTACAGCTCGCACCACTATCTGTTTCTTCTGAGGAATTATGTACTCACCTGGAGCTATTCTTGTTGATAGGAACTAGACTATGTCTATGAAGTGGTCATCAATCTTTCTAATGGTGAGCATTTGTGCATCCGGTAATGTATCCTCCAGACTGGTAGGTTCTTCGCCATGTTCCAACCTCGACATGTGGTCTGGGCCCTTGTTCATTCTTCCTGGCTTAACTATGATCTCAAAATCATATTCTTGAAACAACAGAAGCCATCTGCATATTCTTCCCCCCAACACTGGCTTGTTGACTAGGTACTTCAGCGCGGAGTGATCGATAAACATTTTAAAGTGTCCTCCCAACAAGTAGTGGCAAAATTTCTATAATGCATACACCATGATTAATCCTTCTCTTTCTGTAGTGGTGTAGTTAATTTCAGCTGTAGATAGATTTCTGATGGAAAATGCTAATGGATGATCAATGTCCACTTCTCTAGGTTGTGCTAGTACTGCTCCTAATGCAATGGAAGACGCATCAAAATGCACATGAAATTCCTTGCTCCAGTCTGGAAAGACTAGAATAGACACAGTCACCATCTTTTGTTTTAGTGTGTCGAAGCTCTACTGGCATTCATCTGTCCAACCAAACTGACAGTCTTTCTTTAGTAAATTCTCCATCGGCATAGTAATCTGAGCACATCCTTTGATAAATTTCCTATAATAGCCAGTATGTCCTAGCGCAATGCGCAGTTGTTTGACTGAGGTGGGATGTGGCAAATCAACTATAATTGCAATTTTGGATGGATCCACCAACAATCTTTGCTTGCATACAATATGACCTAATAATACTCCAAATGGTGAGAAGAAGATGCACTTCTTCAAATTCAAAGAAATTTGACACTGCCTGCATTTATCCAGCATTAGCCTTAGACATTCAATATGATTTTTCAACAAACTAAAAACAGTCCAGTCATCCAAGTATGCTTCTAAAAACTTATGCAAAAATTCTTTGAACGCTTTAACCACCACCCTGGAAAAGATGGATGGGGAATTCTTCAATCCAAATGGAATTAATGTATATTGGTAGGATCCCCACTCTGTGGCAAACGTAGTCTTATGACGGTCCTCCTTGGTGATGTGGATCTGATGGTATTCTGAAAACCCATTTGTAAAAGAATATACTTGTTGGCCTCCCACGTTATCCAACACTTCGTCTGTGAATAGTGTAGGGAAAGGATCATGTAGACAAGCATCATTCAACTTCCTGAGATATACGCAGATCCTGATCTCACCTATCTTCTTATCTTGCACTACCATGGGGCTAATCCACTCCGACTCTTCGACAGGTTCAATAATCCCTGCTTCCAGCATTCTGTAGAGCTCAATCTTCACTTTTTCCTTATATTTCAGGTTCAATCTGTAGGGTCTTTGCTTGACTGGCTTCACATCTGGTTTCAAAGGCATTCTCATCTCACCCATAGGTCCTTTGATAACCTTCATATCAGTGAACTTGGTCGGGAACAAGTCTTGATACTCATGTAATAATTCTGTAATTTTGTCAATGGTAACATCGTCCCAGTAATCTCCGACATTGGCAAGATTTGGTGTCTCCTCTATCCCAATATTGACTTTCTTTATCTTTATCGATTGTCCAATGAATGGCAGTTCAACTCCTGGTTCTTCCACATCTTTCTGGCCTTCTATTCCTGTGATATTCACCTTCCTTGGATCATTGTCTTCGTCGGCATTAATGTTGTAGCAGATCTGCAGTTTCTGGAGGGGCGCAGTCCATTTGTCCTCTTCTGGTGCCTAAGGGAGGCTAAATGCCTCTTCAAACAATTTTGGTCTTACAATCTGTAATGCTTGGTCTACTGAAGGGTATTCACTTTCAAATAAAAATGTGATTACAAAATTCTGAGTCATACCTTCCCAGTCTGCAGTGATGAGGCACAACTTTGCTTGAAGGTACCAGTTAATCGGGGTGGTATCCAACGTATTGACGAATCTGTGTACCCATTGTTCTCTAGGAATTTCATGCCAGGCCTCTTTGCAGCTTCGTATATGTTCCTTTGGGCAGATTCGACCTATGTATCTTACTTCGTAGCTTCCTACTTGTGTTGAAAACCACGCTGTCATCAAGGATCAACATTGTGTCCAGTCTGTAATATTGCTTTTATGTGTCCCCCACCATCTTGTTGGTGTGGCTTTCAGGGCCTCATCCATAGCCAACAACCTCTATTGTGCTAGTACAATTGCTTCAAAGTTCATCAAGAAGGATTCTAGGAGATTCAGACCATCAAAGGTAGGTAAGTTACTTATGGTTGTACCAATCCAGCGAACTTCTCTGGTCAGTCGAGCACATCTTCTTGTGAATACTTCATACATCTGGTTCTGCCAATTCTCCAACACTTCTTATGAATCTGATGAACACGTGCTGTCACTTTGTCAGCTCAAGTTTCCATCGGCAGTAGGGTTGATATAATCCTGTTGTCTGGCTGTTAATTTGTAGATGTTTTCCAGTTCAAATGCGTAGTCTTCTTCTCTGATAGGTTCTATATATCATGGGCCCTCATCTGGATCTAAAGGTGCAATGACCCTAAGGCCAACTCTCTCAAATGTCATGCGTCTTTTCTTTAGATCAACAACAGTGGACTTGTCGAAGGCCCAATCAATTCCCAGTAATGCAGGGTAAGGGCAACTATCATCAACAATTTCAATTACCTCAAAATTTGCAAAGGTTCTTACTCTGTCGATGTCCACTGGGACATGCTCTAATCATCCAAATGGGCTGACATCTTGCTGATTATCCATGCAAAGCCTGATAGAGGAATATATTATCTTGGGTTTTCCCATTAGTGCCCAAGTTTTCTTCGTCATGACATTGACCTCCGACCCTAAGTCGAGGACCACATAGTCTATCTCGTACTCTCCTATATAAGCATTCAAGTGTAATTCCTTATTTGTCCTTCTCTTCTTACCAATTTGGTGTACTTCCCTATTCAGTAGGGGGTCTATCTTTCCTAGCTCATATTGTTTAACCAAATTTTGTAGTTCATGTACAACTTTCCCATCTTTAAGCAGGTCTATAAACATATATAAGAAACTAACAAGTTTACTTACCTCTTTCCCCCCTCTGTTCGAAGCAGACTGATCGAATGCATGAGGCATTTCATATTCTCTTATTTCTGGTTGTGTTTTTAAATAAGACCCTTGATCTGCTTTGAACTCTTGCCTTGCTTCTTCAAATATTTGCCTTTCTTTCTTTGCATAAAAAATATGGGTCTTTTCTGCAGCTTTTCTGACTGCTGAGTCTTCTACAATCTTCTCTTTGGTCGCTCTATCCTGTCTCGTAGCAACGCCTCCTCTTGTAATGAAAACGACTCTAGGATCAGCTTCATGAGGTTCCTCTTTGATTAATTGGATTTGTGGGTTCTGCTGAGATCCTCGTCTTTCTTGAAGTTTAGCCAACAACATAGGGCATTCCTCTATGACATGCTCGAAGGAGTTATAGTAACTACAGGTTGTTAAAGGATTCATACAATCCCTTGTTAAATGTCCTGGCTGTGTGCAGTTGTAACAAATTATTTGTCCTTGGCCTCGGCCCATACCTCCTCCTCCTCCTCGCCCTCTGTATCCACTGTGAGGATTGAAGTTTCCTCTCCCTGGAGAGTTGTACTACAAAGTGTTTTCTTCTTGTTGTACTTCTCCTTGAATCTTGTATATGTCCCTCGACCTTTCATGCATGAGATCATAAGCTCTACAATCTCGATCATCATGCCCCATTGATTTACAGAATGTACAATACAAGTTTGTGGGTGTCTGAACATACTTCTTCATGTAGTAGCACTCACCCAGGCGATGCTTATTTTTGCATACATTGCACCAGGGTGGGTTAACTTGCTTCAAGGGGCTCGGCACCCACGAGGCCAAGTACTCATGAAATAAGGGATAGTGTTCCTTATCATGGCCTTCATATCTGCATCTTACACACCGTATATCTTCCCTTTTGTCTTTTCCCTTATCTTTCTTCATATCCTTGACCTATAAAGACAAACTAGTCAGTTGGCTCATGATCTGGCTAATGCTTGAGCTAGATTCTCCCATCGGAGCCGATTCAAGCTTCATGGCGATCTCCAAAGCTTCTGCCTGTGATGCAATCTTCTGCTGCATCAGAGGGACTCCAATGTGTGGTAACAATGCTGCGATGAACCATTCTTTGTTCTATTCATCAGGGATCTGAAAAATTAATCGACCTATTAGGGTCTTGAATCTCTGATCGAACTCCCAAGCAAGTTCTTCTACCCTTTGTTTAATCGCTTTTATTTCTGTAATACATTGTGACTCCGACTTAGGTTTCTTAAACTCTGCAATCAACGCATTCTTGATCTCATTCAGGGGCTTAGGCTGTGCCAGTCCTTGGACAAGTTTCATGTACCAGATCAGCACGCGGTCAATTAGTGTAGTGCTGAACTGGGTCCTATTGATGGCTTCGTCGGTGATACTCTTAATATTCCATATGGCTTCACACAGAAACCAATGCTGATCTGGATCTTCAGATCCATCTCCTCTAAATATAGGGAGTCTCATTTCATCTGCCATAGAACTGACTAGGGTTCTTGTTTGAATAGATGTTGAGCTACCAGTAACAGTGCTCTGAGGACTTTGGTGGTTTTGACTATTCTGACTACTAGGTACTATTGGAAAAACATGAGGATTAACGTTACTTACTTTAGTAGTCCGCGCAGTTCCCGAGGTTTCTGGCTCGCTTTGGTGCAGTTCTTTAGCTTCCCCTTCTTCTGTTCTAGTGGGCTCTGGATGCTCTTCGTTGGTTAGATCTACCTCTTCTCCACTGTAGAAACCCTCTTCTCCGTAGTTTTTCTTAAACAAGTTCTCAAGGTGACCCCCTCAGAATACTTTCCCACTGCGCGTATGTCCTGCTTCTGTGTCGCTGTCGCTGTCTGAATTTATGAACATTAGCCTTCTCAGATCTAGTCGATCTACTATATCTTCAGGATGTGGTTTTCATGCAAGAGCATCTTGATTCTCAACCTCAGAAATTGCAAAAAGTTTCCTCTAGGTCCCTTGAAGAAGTATCTCTCAGCCTGACTATATGATTCTCTTTTGTCAACAACAAATTCAGTGATATGCCCTCCGATGGTACTATCAAACCAGTGATCTACAACTCTGGATACAACGTTGTCAACTCTCTTGACTTTCTGGATCATCACTGGTGTACAACCCACATGAGGTTTAGATCTGATCTCGAACTGGGTATCGGCTAACCTAGCCAACCACTCAAACAACTCCTAGTGGATTCCTCCAAAGAAGATCTCGTGAATGTCGGTGAAGATGTATCTTTGTAGCCAATCTTTAGTACTTAGTTTAGGGTTCTTGTTCTGAGCTTCAATGAAGTCCTTCTCTTGATCCTCTATCCACTTCTGAATCTCTGTCTTCAATGGAAACCACCTTGACATTCCCTTACATAGATTCACATCCCGACAATGGAACCATTTGTTGGCACAGGGGCAGACCCAGGGTTCACTCCAACAACGCACCAACAAGCCCTAGCTACTGGCCCTTTCAGCAACACCTGTGAAGCAGATGCAGTCTCACCCGAAGCAACGAGGAGGGGGGTTGTGGGACAGAGATGTCTACAACTAGGGGAATATCAAGTGGATCTTGTATAGCAACAATCACAACATTCATATATCACTTATCAGCGAGATCTACTCTGCTCAGCTATAGATCTTGATCTAACATAGTAATGCAAATAACAGTATAATCATGACAGAGATCAGAGCATCAATCACTCACACAACACAAAATATACGTGGTTCACCCTCTCTCTAGGTTTACGTCCATAGAACTATGCTTATGATATATTAAGTTAAAGCTTGCAGTTCTGATCTGCGCTCTTGGCCAGCATATCCTCTCTCTTCTTCTCTCTTTCTCTCCCCCTTCCTGCGCACCCAACTGTAGGATCTGATCTTCGCACCACAACTGAAGACCTTACAATACTAGAAGGCTCTCACCCTCAGCACTTCTCTCTCACAATACAATGACCTCTCACCACAACAATAGAGCTAAATCAATAACAATATCACACCCCTCGACCCAGGTCCTCTTGATCTTTATTTATACATTACAATACCTCACCGACAACCTTAGGCTGAAACCTAGGTGTCAAAATCTTAATTACCAAAACCCTAGGTGTCGAAAATCCTAGGTCAACTTGATCCACTTTTTCCGGGCTTCGCCAGCCTATCTTTCCTTCCTTCTCACGCGGTGCTCCAAAGCATTCAACGATGGCTTTTTCCGTTTGCTCAGTTGTCCTCAATCCCTCTTCCTTGCTGATTTGTCATATCCAACATATCCAACCCCTCCAACAACAAGTTCATGATAACCTTCAACAAGATAAGTAGGACAACTTCTTCAGCAAGGCAAGCAACGCACCAAGCTTCAGATTTAGTAGAAGTCTCCCCATCTCCCATGGGAAATTGACGCAATGGGGACCATTTCTTCCTAAGGGGTGAGGAATGATCTAGATGGATCTCGGTGGCCATCCACCTTTTCCACTAAATCACCATTTTGAGCCTGTGGTTTTGATAAACCATGATATTCACCATTTTGATGGGGAATGTAATGTAATGTCATGTTCATTTGTTAATTACAGACATCATGTAATGTTTTCCTAGTGGTCTTATCTACATGCCTACAACATAGCGTTAATGCACTGGATTCCATTAGAACTCCACAGTTAAGCATGCTCGAGCTAGAGTAGTATTAAGATGGGTGACCGCCCGGGAAGTCCTAGTGTTTTACATGCCCATGGAATTTTATAAACTTAGTCCAATTTATCCCACATGCATCATGGTAATTGTTCTCCTCTCACTCTCTCATATATAATTGAGGTGAAGGAGGCCCTTTAAGCATGCAATGCAGTGTGATGTAAATCTTGTTGCGAATGAAGCATAGCTAACATCTCTTTTCTTTCAGAGATAGGCTACCCCATTCTGCGAGTTTGTGTTCTATAATGTTTTTCTATCTTATTCAGTAATAGAAGTTGGGTTTCACTATATTTCTTTGTTCTCTTCTATATTTTTGTGTATTTAATTGTTATATCTTGATTATATTTCTGTCTTCAAGTCGTTCTTAAAATAATCCAGATCATTCACACTAGATGACGATTGGTCGATGAAATTGAATTCCCAACTCGATGAGAAAATGTTGTAGCCAGATAGCATGAATGGTAATGTTAACTACCCCTTTGTACTCTGCCTTGGCTAAAGATAGAGCAATAGAAACCTGCTTCTTTCTTGACCATCAGATGGGCCCAAAACCTAGACCGAGTGAGTAACCATATGTGGACTTGCGATCAATGATATCACCATCCTAGTTAGAATCAATGAACCCGATTAGGTCCAATGTAGAGTCTAATGCATAGTGAATCCCAAAGGTGATGGTGCCCTATACGTATCGAGGGATACACTTTGCAACCTTCCAATGTAGCTCATGCAGCTCCTGCATGAACCTGGAGACTGCTCCAACTGCATAAGAGAGATCTGGTCTGGAGTGTGTGAGATACAACAAAATCCCTAATAGTTGTTTGTACAATGTGTTTTCCAACAGTGGAGTGTCCCTACCATCCTCAAGTCTGACTCCTGATAGGAAGGGAGTCAGGGAAAACTTGCAATCTGTCATGTGAAATATCTTGAGGAGATCTTGTGCATACTTAGATTGAGATAGTTTGATGCTTGATTCATCTTGAATGATATCGAGTCCAAGGAAGAAATGTATTGGACCCATGTCTGTCATCAAGAACCTGTCATGCAGAATCCTCTTGTCTGCATCAATCGTAGAAGTCGAGCAACCGGTGATCAAACTAAAGATAAGAACATGAGGAGGCATGACTTCATCTACTAACTCCTTTGAAATATTAGGCATGGATAGAAGATCTCAAATAAACAAAAATTGAATAAAAAATCCA
>ML791203.1:359360-380412 GCA_009831015.1 Picea engelmannii
AACTACCTACGGAAATTTACTTTCCAAAATGAATTTGTCTAACATTATTTCTACAATTTCCTATAGTCTAGGGTCCATTTGTAATGCATCTTCATTTGATTCTACCACCTTGGTTCGAAGAACAACATACTCATCTATTTCTTTGGCGAGTAAATTGTGCATACAATATGAATCCTCTGAAACATTGAACAGGATTCCGACACCCAAAGAGTAGGATAAGGAATAATTAAGCTCCCGAGGTACTAGAAAACCTTTGAAACAATCAATTCTGCAAGTTTCCTTTGATGAAAGGCTTCATCTTGGTAACCAAGTTGCTCAGGTCCATTATCTACAAACACATTTATTCTCGGTGATGACTCATCTATAAAATTATATGCGATTTGACCTTTCATGTTTGATGCCAAATTTCTCGATGCAAGAACCAGGTTGAAACTGTTGAAAACCTGTTTCTGATGCAATCCAAATTAAACACTATTTTGGGATTAATCAACGATCCTTGAATTCTTTCGTGCCTTCCATCTGTGTGATCAGGACTGGTCTCTCCAAAATCGTGGATTGTGCAGTGAAACCCTTTCCCTTTACACCAGGCACAAGTACTTTTCTCTCTTGTGTTTCCAACATGCTATCCTTATTTGCCTTTGCAATACAAGGGGCACGAGACCCTCAGTGAGGTAGAATCCTTGTATATAAGTCAACAGATCTATAAGAAAGACACCATAGTAATAAAAACACAAAGGATTCTCAAAACCTGTAACTAACTTCATTACAAATGATGATGAATTACAAATGAATTCACCGAGTGGCCAAAAACCCCGAAATGGAACTTGTTGTTTGGAATGAGGACCAAGACACATTAGGATTTGATTAAACATTGGGTAAGTTAGAACACCTAAGTATCTGACTATCGTCAATCTACATGTGATATGGATGATCAAATGATGTTGTTTGAGTCCCTTTTAATTCCATCCTATTCGGACGTGTAGTGCAATGTGTTGGCTCCTTGTGGGTTCTCCTCTTGGAGCCTTAACACTTGGACTTGGTGGCTTATGTGATGACTAGGATGTATGTTCAACTCTTGGTTATATGTTTGGAGATGAGTTCGATGAGCTATAAACCTAATATTTTATTAATGAAAATAATAAAAGTGCTTGAGATTATTCAAACACTTGGGCTTGACACTTATATTTGGGCTCACATATTGCTTAAGGTTTGAATAATAAAGCCCACTATTTTTTTAAAATAACCCATATTTAAAAATAATATAAAATGTTATTTTATATTATTTTTTAATAAAGCAAGAGCAAATTTGACGGTTTCTAACACTTTTAAAGACCAAGGAATTGCGAGCAAAAACATACATGAGACCTTGGAAAAATTTGATGCAAATCTTTGAAACTTTTGACAAATTCTGATGCAAAGATTTGATATTTTGACAGTAGAGGAGATTGGAAAAAATGGTGAAAGGTTTAGAGGTTTGCTGCAATAGAGAGATTACGCAAGATGACATAAGATTGAAGGCTAGAAAGACTGAGATAATTTTGGCCAGGGATAAATTTTTTGGAAATGTTGATTTTTGTCCTAACGGGTTCAGTGACAGTGAATGTAAGAGGAGGCTCATTG
The DNA here is from genome assembly GCA_009831015.1 of Picea engelmannii. Lineage (NCBI taxonomy): Eukaryota > Viridiplantae > Streptophyta > Pinopsida > Pinales > Pinaceae > Picea > Picea engelmannii. The sequence continues at coordinate 360,981 of ML791203.1, forward strand.
AAATCAGACTGAGTCCTCCTAGTATCAGTTGGATCCCCAACTAGATATCCTACATCATGAAGAGTAGTCTTGGCCCACTTGGGCCTCTTCTCTGGCTCTCCATCTACATATGCATCTGCATGCACTAACTTTTCATCTGACTGTACTGATTCAGTATCTGAATCCTATGAATCCTATGAATCATAACTCTCATCTGAAGAAGATTTGACATGTGCATGCTCATGATCTCTGATAGGTGGAAGAACGAAAGTGTCTGCATGTGGATGCTGAGGTAGTTGAGAGATAATTTCCTCAAATTGGACACTATTGTCAATGATGAGCCGATCCAAGGAGAGATCAATGAGTCTGTATCCCTCCCTAGTGTCAGGGTAGCCAACAAACATACACTATGTGCTATGTGGATCAAGTTCCTTCCTCTTCTCAGAGGGAATCCTGGCCCATGCATGAGAACCAAATATGTGAAAGTGGGTCACTTCCGATTTGAGGTCGATCCAAGCCTCGTAGGGGGTCTTATCCTTGACATATCTATTGGGAGATCTGTTTTGGATGTAGTTTTCACAATTAAGTGCTTCATCCCATCATCTCTATGGAAGTGACTTTGCATGTAGCATGCAAGATGCCATCTCTTTTAAAGATCTATTTTTCCGCTCAACAACTCCATTTTGCTGTGGAGTATAGGGAACCATGTGCCGCAACTGAATTCCAACCTAAAGATAAAGATTATGTATCTCATGTTTGACATACCCCCCCCCCCATTATCTGTTCGGAGGGATTTGATCTTCTTTTCTGACTATGTTTCAACAAGGGCTTTGAAATATTTGAGATGTTGAAATACCTCTGATTTTTTCCTGAGAAAGAAAGTCCATGTGAAGCGTGAGAAATCATCAACAAAAATGAGCACGTACCTTGATTTACTAATTGATGAATGCAGAAAAGGGCCTAGTATATCACTATGGATAAGATCTAAAGGAAAGGAGGCCTTCTGAGTCTTTCCTTTGTCAAATTTCTCTTGAGGGTGTTTTCCAAGAACACTTCCCTCACAAATTCCTTTGGAGAAGTGGATTTCAGGTAGACCATCAACCATTCCCTTCTTGCTAAGATGTTGCATATATCTGAAATTTAAATTCCCGAACCTTTTGTGCCATATCCAACTGCTTTCATTAGCATGGGTAAGCAGTAATGCAAAATTTGGTTCAATAAATAAAGAGAATGCATAGAGTTTGGATTGATGATTTACCTCACCAATAACAGGCTTGGAATTCGTTTTCATGTCATTCCATAGCATTAGGTTTGAATAAAACTCCCTTTTCGGTGCCATATTTTTCCATCTGATACATGGAGATAAGATTGACATAAAATTTGGGAATGTGTAGCACATTCTCAAAGCTTCCATTTGTGAGTTCAATTCTTCCTTTACAAGTGACCTTGACCTGAGAGTTGTCCCCCATAAAAATAGGAGGACCTTTGCATGTGTTCAATGAAGAGTATACTTATTTTGTGGCTTCCATGTTGTGTGATGCTCCTAACTCTACAATCCAAGCATTGGGAGAGAAGTTGATAGCAATCAAAGCATGGCTAGAATTACCTTTCTTGAGATTTTGATCTTCTAGCTTCTTCTTCTTGGCACCTTCGGGGAGACAATATCTAAGGTTGTTTTTTTGAAGTATTTGGGCCAGTTGATCTATCTGTTTCTGCATACATGCAGATTATGGATGGAATCCTTTATGGAAGTAAGTTCATTTCTCCCATTTTCTTCCCTTTCCACCTTTCGATCCATAGGAATCATTGAAGGGTTTTGAGTACCCTTCCTTCTTTGGATTTGCATGTCCCTTCCCCTTGTCTTTGTGTTTAGATTTCTGATTTTGGTGACTGCTACCATCTTGCATAGCAATTGCATGCGCCTTTGAGACTTTTATTTTTCACATATTGATGAGCTTTGTCTGCTCTTGCATCAGAGACTCGATAAAGGCCTCAAGAGAGGTGTTGGCGCAAAAGTGTTCAAACCATGGTCCTTCCTAGGTTACCAACAAAAGATACCGAAGTAGTCTATAGCATTGACATTTTCATCTTCCTGGGAGGGAAGAAGTCTCACCCGAAGCTCAACTGAGACTTGAAAGAGAGGGAAGGGTAAGGAGAATACTTAGAAAGACCTCTAAGGGATCAAGGCCCACTATAACCTTGCACATAATAAAATAAACCTGTAACAATATTGAGGAATTCCTAACTGGGAAATAAAGAAATAGAGTTGTGCTGCCATTCATAAAGACACATTTAGGTACATCAAACATAAAGGTAATAAATAACAACATTCTATTCATGCATTAAGACTGAATACACAAGATGTAGATTCAAAATTTAGGACTATATTTGTATTGATAATACCAAAAGATGATACATTTTCTATTTGGTTCTCACCCAGATCTCCATATTCAACTATACTATAGTATTGGCCCATTACATCGGTGACTCTCCTCACAACATCAATATTCAACAACATGAATAGTAATAGCTCTGGACTAACATACTAGAATAATGACATTACAGTCCTTTCATCGACCTTTCACTATTAGCCTATCATTATTCATTCATTCATTATTTCATCATCATTAGCCTACAATCACATCGGTATCTCATATATAATCTGATCTTGTTGGTTAATAACTCAAGAGTTATTTCTTTTCTTGATCTTGCTACTGATGTTTTGCTGTCCCTTTAATCATTTTTTGTTTCTTCCTTTCTTGCACTATTCAACTTCTCAACAACTTGCGCACCGTCCATTCTCCAAAATGAAGTTGCAACGTGTTTTGTGCAACTTCTAACCAACAAAATGAAGGGCCCAACATGATCTGACCACAATCTTTGACTCGCCCTGAGTCAAGTCTTCAACTTTTCCATGGTCTCCAGGTTGGTGTTGGCCCTTGACCAAGTTTTGAGGATCCTTGGTCAGGTTTGACCTACTTTTGGGACTTCGACGGGCTGTCGAAAGCGGAGCGCAAGTCGAAGTGGAGATCGCGGGATCTCGGCCCCTTTTCAGGGATTTTTGGATTTTGGGCTTATGTAACGGGTATGGGGATGTTGGCCCATGGGTTTACCCATGTTTAGGCCCAATTTTGTAATGTATAAATAAATGTCTAGACAATGTAGGAAGGAGCTTGATACCTTGCTAAGTGATAAAACAAGGGAGACATCTATGTGATTCTAGGTGTTAAGTGCAAGTGATAATTGTAATTTCTTTGTGCATACTGTGTAAGACTTGCAGAGATAAGTGCAAGTGATCATAAGAGACCATGGAAGGCTTTGTGTTGTAACTTAGGGAAGGAGGATCTAGCGAAGTGCGTAGATCTCCTGTCCTCTGCGGAGTAAGATCTTAAGGCTTTGTGCATGTAGCTGTTTGATCAAAGATAATAAAAGAGAAGAAGAGTTGGTGGACGTAGCCCCAGGGGTGGGGGTGAACCACGTATATCCTATGTCATGGTTGCTTTGTGATTTATGGTTGCCCTCTTGTTTATGTGATTAAATGCTTAGTGCATTGATATATGCTTAAAAGAATCTAATATGATAGATTAGTGTTGAATAATGCCAATGAATGCTAGATCTGATCCATGTTGATGTGCTTAGTGCTTGATTATATTGGATCTATGTGAATACTGCGCTTCTCTGTAATTAGGGTTTTATTTGTGAAGTAGATACTGGTTAAATACTGATGAACTGTAACTGCTAAGTGCTTTGTTAAGGTGTTGTAATCACAGATTTGTGTCCCAGCTAAGATTGCAGACATCTGAGTCCTGCAACCACCCCTGCCTCTACCTCGGGTGAGACTTCATCTGCTTCACAGGTGTTGCTGAAAGGGCCGATAGTTAGGGTTTTGTTGGTGCGCTGTTGTAGCATTGAATCCTGGGTCTGCCCCTGTGCCAACAAATGGTTCCATTGTCGGGACATGAAACTGTGATTGTTGGGAATTGAAGAAAAGAAAGCTCTGTGCGTAGATATGTTGCTTTAGTGCGCAATAGTCTACTTAACTTGTGAAGCTCTGTGCTAAGAAGAAAAGTCAGATCTGAAAAAAAGAGGTAAGATCTGAAGGCTTTGTGCTTTGTTAAAGGTAAGAACAGTGAAAAGTTTTGATTGAAAAAGGAAAGATAAGTGGAAATTTTTGTTTCAAAAGTATGGATCTAGGTATGTTTGATAAAGTCTGTCCCAACTTGAAAAGTAGGGAACAACTAGATGGAAGAAAGTTTGATATGAGTAGATCTGATAAAAATAATGAAAGATATGTTATTCCTATGCATAGAAAGAATGTTTGGACTAACAAATGGATGCAGGAATCTAGAAAGAATTTTTTGCAGGTTAGCTACTATAATCCTAGCGCGCAGTACAGGAAAGGTTGGGGATCATTTCAAAGAAAGAGAAGATTAACTCTTTGTTATAATTGCAGAAGACCAGGACATATTGCTAAAGAATGCCCTGGTATAAGAGATAGTTGTCTTTGTTGTCAAGTTATGGATCATGAAGTTTTGGATTTCCCTAGAATGATTGCCAAGGTTGAAAGAATGAATATGAGACAAGAAAACCCCGAGGAAGATCAAGAAACTAAGACCACAACAGAACCCCAGAAAGAATTAGAGACTGTATTTCTACAAATGAAAGAAACCCTGAATGATCACCGAAATATCAACTTATCAGAGATCTTCAAAGAAAAAGAGTGCATAGAAACAAGAATAGGAGACTTCGACATAGACCGTGTTCTAGATGAGGAAACACAAGCAAATATGATGACAGAAAGAACCTGAGAAATTTTAGGAAAGCCTGCTATGATTCCTTCATTAGGAGGAATATGATTATTTAGAGGAAAGCTGATAACCCTATGTGGAAGACTCACCCATATATTTATGAGTGTTCATGGGACTACGACAGACGAAGATTTTGAGGTTGTTAAATTTATTGAGAACAACGCCCCATTTTCTCTGTTATTAGGAAAACCTTGGATCGAGAGAAATCAAACCAAAAGAAAAGAAGAGGAAGTATTAGAACAAAAGAAGCAAGAATTAAAATATTTCATGACTAGGAGGATAGTGCACTTGATTGAAGAACAAGAGAATAGATCAAAGCTATTTAAAACCAGAAACTTGTATGTCGAAGTTGAATGAACACAAGAATATTCACAGAAGAATGGAGCACCTACCCCAGACAGAGAATAAGTATTTCCCTTGAACCCTATGAAATAATCTCAACAACGCGAAGTTACTATACCAAAAGGAGATAAGAATCAGAATGGGAAGAGGAACCCAGTAACGCATATCACAGGGAAAAAGGCTAGAAAGCTTAGTAAGAAGAAAGAAAAGCTAGAAAAACTGATAGAGGTTCCAAAGGGGACTTCACAGAGGGAAGGTTTGCAAAACTGGAACTTCACCGGGATATCAGAACAACACAACATGACACTTCGCCATGGTGGAGCGATATAGCTGTTGAAAGAATTATAACCATTATCCCGATGCCCCAAATGGTTAGAATAATAGTTATGACCAGAAATCTCACCATTGGACCGTTGGGACCACGCCGTAATGAAAAAAATTGCATTGATGAAGGCTTCTTGTCCATTGGAGAAGATTTGTTACATTGTTGTCTACTTATTCCGTCGACTGTTGCACCGAGAACTTTTGCGAATTATATCTGAGCTAACGAGAGAACTCATTTCTACCGCGTTGCATTTATTGAGATCGACACCTGTTCCATTTCTCTGAGCATTCATTCATCCACCCGAGTTATCCGATCTGAGTGTGTATGTTGGACGAGCTCAGCGCTGCAGAGAAAGTCATCGAAGAAGTTCTAATCGACCTTATGGCAGAGAGAGTGACATCCATAGGAGTTCAAGCTTCATCGACACGAGGAGTGCAAGCCTCCCCATTAACTGCTCGTAGATCCAGACCATCCCGTGTTGCAGATGAGAAAAGAACCAAACAAAAAGATGACTTAGCAAATGTGAAGTTAATCTCGCCTGTTCTTCTCAATTAGATCCCGCCTCTAGTGGGCATGGTGAATCATGATAGTTTCCCGAGAGACTTCAACTACATAGTCATGATGGCATACCTCCCGAAGGGGATACGCGCAGTCAGACCGCAGTTGGAGAGGATTCCAACCTTAAAGACCAGTGAATATAATCTAGGGGACCGCAAGACCTACGACATGCTCGCGCCTCACAAGTAATTGAATAAGACGAAGGGAAAGAGATCGAAGATCATTCCCCAGCCATGGACCATGAACATCGCACAGTCCACTATCCTTAATGTCATGAAAATTATGCACTTTGGAAGGCACCAAGAGGTTAACGCGTGCATTAAAGTCCTGTTGTCGTGCTTCCATGATGGTTATTTATGGTTAGACAGGTGTATTACCTTCGATCCATCACTGATCCATAGGATCACCCAATTGAGCATGCAGGGACCTAACCCGCAGGAGTTCTACCTGGGGAAGGCTGCAAATCGTGCCCTGGAACAGAATATTAAAGACATCTATGGCGACGCAGAGAAGGGGACGTGAGGCTACAAAGTAGCCTCCATTCAGAACGGTGCAGTGGGCCTCGCTTTCCAGTTGATTGTTGGTAAGCTAGTCCGAAAGAACAGATCCACGCAGGTCATAGGGTTTGCGGTTGACCTCACAGGAAACTGCGTGGAGGGCTTACAGATGAACTAGGTGAAGTACTTAGTCAACCAGCTAGAAGTCGATTTCCGCGAAGCTCAGGATGAGGGATGCGAGTTCCACTTTAGCTGGCTGCTGATCCTCATCACGTTTATAGCTTCAGAGATGCTGGAAGGTGCAACCTTCCCGGACATCGAGCCGCTCACTGCAAATTTCACCATGCTCTAGTACTCGAGCGACATGGGAAAACAGTGGCAGTCGAATGCAATATTCCATACCTACTACCTGCAGCTGAAAAGGGCTATCGAATCGTTCCCCCGGATGACACCAAACCCTCTGGACAGGTTCAAACCCCTCATGAAGTTTCGCGCAGATAAGAATTTCATATATATCACCGCGCCCATAGATGAGAATAAAGAAGAGCTTCAGTCATACTATAAGCTCACCGAGGAAGACCTAGAAGAAATCACTAAGGAATGGCCCGGAGAGTTCCTTATACCAGTCGCTAAGGCATAATTGTCCGACCCAAACCTCACTGGAAGCTCGGTAGTTACCTGCGAGGAGTATAATGCACCCAACAATAGCAGAAGGAAGAAGAATGAATATGTACAGGAACTGAGCAGTGCCTCAGAAGAGACTGCCTCAGATTCACTTGGTGGAGGAGGAGGTGACGAGGTGGACAAATAGGAGAAATAAGAAAAAGCAGGGGAAGAAGATAAGCAAGAGAAAGGTGAAGTAACCCCACCACGGAACTCCCTTGATGACCCAGATCCATCGAAGAAAAGGAAGGTTTTCCCCATGAAAGATACATCGCGGAAGAAATCCAAAGCAAGCAAGTCGAAGCTTCAGTCTGTACTCATGATCGATGACTTTGATTTCATCATCGCAGTTGTATCAAACGCTTCACAGTACATTTTGCAGAAAAATGAAGCCAAGCAATAAGCCTTGTATGAAAGAATCACGACAGAGTTGAGAGGGGTACAACAGGCCCTTCACTCCATCCGTGTAGTATCCACTGCGCCCCTGCCATCAGAAGAACCAGAGTTGGGAGATGAGCCTGCCCAACTTCGCAGACTAGCTGATGAGACTGAAGCCCACCTTCGTCAAGCGCAAGAAGAGAAATAACAAGCCACAATATCCCTGAAGCAAGCATAAGAAGAAATGGTAGAGCAACGTTGGGTTGCACAAAAGGAGAAAGAGGACCTTCAATCCAAGTTTGAAGAAGAGAGAGTGCATGCCAAGCAAGAAAAAGAACAGTTGCTCATAGAACAACTGGAAGTCAAAGAAGCAGTCGATCGAGCACTTCTCTCTGTGAAGAGCTTAGAGCCAAAGACAGAAGACCAAGTGGAGCATCAAGTATCACAGCTCGCAGAAGCTATCCAGTAGATACAACAAAGAATAGCAGACTTAGAGCTCCACACAGTGCCCAACACTCCGCCGGATGTACGATATCAAAGAGAAGCAACTACTCGAAGCACAGTTGAAATAATCAAGACCCTCTACATGGAATGTAAATAACTGAGTGATTGCAGTGCCCAGATTTATGAGTGACTCACTGAGGATTCTGAACTAAAGGCACTGGAGTCACAGCTCCAGGAGGCAAAGCAATAAGCAGAAACAATACAGGCGCAATTGAATCCCCTGTCAACAGTCGAAAGGATGAAGTGATCCCAAGAATAATTCAATGCCTAACAACAGGTCCACACCATTCAGATCAGAACAATGGAAGTGACTCAGAGACTCCAGCCATTTCAGGATGAGGCTTTCCAACTATTCACATAGATTAAAGGCTGAGGAACAGAATTGGAGCAAGTCGTCACTGCAGCTGAACAACACCTAGAGGGACCTGTCAATGAAGCAGTTATCCAAGAGTTCGGTGAATAGGAGGCCATGGCACAACAACAGGTTGAAGCAGCTTCAACCAAGCTCAAGACTTTCAAAGCAGAGCTACCCATACCAAAGTGACTTGGGATGAGTCACAGGTGAGTGTTGGGGGCCTGTTGGCCCTTGACCAAGTTTTGAGGATCCTTGGTAAGGTTTGACCTACTTTTGGGACTTTGACAGAATGTCGAAGGTGGAGAACAAGTCAAAGTGGTGATCGCGTTATCTCAACCCCTTTTTATGGATTTTTGTGTTTTAGGCTTATGTAACGGGTATGGGGATGTCGGCCCATGGGTTTACGCATGTTTAGGCCCAATTTTGTAATGTATAAATAGATGTCTAGGCGATGTAGGAAGGAGATTGATACCTTGCTAAGTGCTAGGGCAAGGGAAACATCTATGTGATGCTAGGTGCTAAGTGAAAGTGATAATTTTAATTTCTTTGTGCATACCATGGAAGACTTGCAGAGCTAAGTGAAAGTGATTGTAAGAAACTATGGAAGGCTTTGTGGTGTAACTCAGGGAAGGAGGATCTAGCGAAGTGCGCATATCTCTTGTCCTTTGCGAAGTAAGATCTTAAGGCTCTATGCATGTAGCTGATTGACTGAAGATAATAAAAGAGAAGAAGAGTTGGTGGACGTAGCCCCAGGGTGGGGGTGAACCACATATATCCTGTGTCATGGTTGCTTTGTGATTTATGGTTGCCCTCTTGTTTATGTGATTAAATGCTTAGTGCATTGATATATTCTTAGAATAATCTAATATGAAAGCTTAATGTTGAATAATGTGAATGAATGATACATCTGATCTATGTGGATGTACTTAGTGTTTGATTATATTGGATCTGTGTGAATACTGTGCTGCTTTGTAATTAGGGTTTTATCTGCGAAGTAGATGCTGGTTAAATACTGATGAACTGTAATTGCTAAGTGCTTTGTTAAGGTGTTGTAATCTCAGATCTGTGTCCTAGCTAAGGTTGTAGACATTTGAGTCCTGCAACCACCCCTGCCTCTACCTCGGGTGAGACTTCATCTTCTTCGCAGGTGTTGCCAAAAGGGACGATAGTTAGGGTTTTGTTGATGCGTTGTTGTAGCGTTGAACCCTGGGTCTTCCCCTGTGCCAACAATTGGCTTATTGTTCTTTCTTTCCTTCTGGTTCTGAGTTGCTTTCACTTTCGGCTTCGACTGTTTCTTCTTTCTCTTCTTTAAACGAAGGGCCCAACTTAGGTACAAGTTCGAGGGATCTCTTCTTGACCTCTTGGAAGTTATCCACTTTATCCTGCCACTTCCTAGAAAGTAGTGAAGCTTCAACAACAAATTGTTGAGTGGCATCTATGATGCATTACTTTGTCTCTGACACAACTAAGGAGTTCCATTCAGATTCAGAAATGGCATCGACTTGATGCATTTGCATGTATGTTGTATGAACTACACGTCAAAACTCATGTAGCTCTTTCTTAGAAACTATTTGGGATTCATACAATGAATTCAATTCATTATCCGCTTGCTGGATTTTGTTGAACTTCACCTATTGTTCTAGTGGATCCAGGGTGTTGGATGCTTCTGCATTAAGTGATTGGATCTTTGCACGCAAGTCCTCCAATGTGTGGTTTCACATTGAGATGATTCCCATCCAATCGCTTACCTCTATGAAGATCTTAGTGCATTTAGAAGTCTGTTTGTGCAAGGTGGCTCTTGCATTATTGCCTCCTAAGACAATCTTCTCCATTTTCTCTTGGAGCTTCTGGGGTTGCAATTCAACTTCTTTCTTGCTATCTTGCAGTTGTGCTTCGAGGCTCTGTGTTCTTTGCACTAGTTCTGACCAAGTGACATGAATCAAATCAATCTGCTCCACTAGCTCACTTTTTGTGCTAGACTCTGGCAGCTGAGGCATTGTCTTCTTGACCGTCATCCAGGTCTCTGAGAGTTTTCCTTTGACTTTCTCCACCTTCAGTTTTGCCTGGATCTTGGAATGTTCTTTTTGTGTTCATTGAGCTTGCGCAACAAGTCCTTCCTGTTTCCAAAATTATGCTTTTCTTTCAGCCTACTGGATTCTCTGCTCCATTTTTTCAGTTGAGGCTCTAATTATTCCTACTAGTTGGGTTGTTGGTAGTTGCACGGGCTCACCCAATGAAGGAGTGGCATCCATGGGTACTTGAACTTGTAGTGGCAGTCCACTGGCCATCGACTGTGCAAAAGGTATCTCCACCTCTTCTTCTCCTGGGGATGGAATTTATAGTTGATGTGCAAGTCAAGCCTTCAATTCTACTGAGAATTGCAGAAAAGATTATGTCTTGGCCAGGAAGAGCTGCAACAGTTCCACACATAGATGTGGGTTTTGGAAGACTGGTTCCATTTTCTTTTGCAAAGATGTTTCACTCTGCCCTAATATAGTCTCAGGTTCCTTCTAAATGTTCTGTGCTTCTACCTCTTTCTGTAACACAGTTTCTGTGGTTCCTCTTCATCCTCTGAGTCCGTTGTCATCGAGACATTTTTCTTCTTCTCAGCTGGGCCAAAGTTCGACCCTACTCCTTCTTTTGACCCCTTTTTATTCAAGAGATCTGTAGGAAAGAGGTAGTGCATGACAAACTTACGTGGATTGCGCTTGATGCCAGTCCATGAAATGACTTCTTTGTCAAAGGTTTCCTCATCCAGGTAGAAGGGGAGAAACCTCAAGTGGAAGTCTTCTGGCTTCGTATGCCTCGGCCATACGAGAGTGTTGTGGAAGTCAAGCCAAAGGAGATGTTCCAGGTGTCTAGGTTTAACAAATCTTGTGGTATGAACCATCACTGAGTTGCGTCAATCATTAGGTTGTACCACTTTGAGAAAGAGACATTTTTAAATTCTTGTTCTCCTAATCCGACCTTCAGTGCCAAGGTTCAAATATTTTGGCTAGGCAACCATTTTCTGCTAATTCCAACTACCTCCCCATCGGTGGCTTCCATTTCCACCTGGAGAATGCTATTAATAGGTACCCATATGCAAAGGTTCCTCCTTTCTCCTGAGATTCCTCACACGCTACTATGAGTTCCTCTAACAGATAGCTGCACCAGTTGAATACAACTGCGTTTGTGAAAAAATCAACTACAAAGAGTGCATCGAGGGTGCATTCACCTTTGTAATAGGACCACATGACCTTGCTTGCGATTATATAGAATGAATTATGAACCTTTTCTGAGATAATTGGGTAAATCCTTATTGTTCGACCACCTCTCTATGTGTGGAACTTCTCTGATCCAGAATTGGATCTCGAGACCAAAATGGGTCCAAGAAGGATTAAAAATCAAAGTGATCAAAATGGCTTCAAAATGGATGTGTACGTAGGCCTCATCGATATGAACCCAACGCAAATTGAACGGGCTCAAACAGATGTCATATGCTCCATATATCACGATCTGTTTGTTTTTTCAAACAGAAAAATTTTGTACAGTTCGTACATTTCCACGTGGCAACTCACTTTACAGGCCGTATGACCGTATAGATGATGTGGAAGGGTATATTTGTAATTGACATGGACAAACAGGTGGACGAGTCAGGGAGTGACATGTGTCACCACTGCAAGGGTGATACGTGACACGTCCGTACGACTGACATGGTGAGTTCGTATGACACATTGTGTTGACGTGGCAGATACAGTGGCATATGAATGGGTATGACAGCTGGTCGAAAGACTGTGTGACACTTGGAAATTATTGGGTGAATGTGAAGGTGCCATGTAACATCCCCAACCATCAACAGGCCTGGGAAATGCCACTACTCAGCTCTGACTTAGATGTGATACCAAACTGTAACATCCCCGACCCTCCACAGAGACCGGGCAATGCCACTACTGTGGAATATTCACATATAAATATAATATGCATTAAATCAAATTAACACATTTTAACATAGAGTTACTATTACCATTTAGATTTAAATAGAATTAACAACAATTCATACATGCAACGAAACACATGATAACATTCCAACATTATGCATCACATAAAATTAAACAGATAAATTATACTTATCTTTCAACTGGAATAACACCACCAACTGCGTGTAGACCTTCCACGAACCTCCTAGCCATAGACCACACTGCTCATCACTCTCAGCAGTAGGTCACCCCCGAGTTGGGACTAAGCTCCACCAGGCAAGGGAATCCTAGGCTAGGCAAGGTCAACAGGAAGACACACAGTTTATGAGGATGGATTCTCTCCCAGGAGCCACTTATTCCCACTGCTCATAGAGTCTCATTCCCCACATGCCTGTCCCACCCCAGGGGTATACACCTTCACTGTCACACCGGGCAGTCCTTCGGCTGCTAAACCTCCCTTGCCTTGGGCTTCAAAAATAGGCCGGACCGAAATTCTCCGAGCTCTGTGGCAGCTACAGGACCCCTTCTAGGAGTTCTCACTTCCTCCGCATACTCTCTCACTTGGAGAGAGTCGCTCACAGGCCTGACAACCTTCTTCTTCAACCACAACCACCTCTCTCACTTGGAGAGAGTGTTGCACACAGGCCTGACAACCTTCTTCTTCAACTCCATTCCAACATAAGGAGGAAAACTGCAAGGCTCAACAAGGAACATATGGTAGCAAGCCATGCTCAGTAAAGGAACTGCATGGCCACAACAACCCATAGTCATGACACACACGACACAGATAATACATAGGATACTTGAGCTTCACAGAAGACGCAACTCAGTCCGCGGGTTCTCACCAGGTTCAGGATGCGTGACTATGCAGAGGTCGAACAGGTTAGATGGTGGATCAATAGACGGGTTTTTCCCACTGATTTCAAGGTGTGCGACTAGAGAATAAAACACAGAGGTCGAGTGCATAGGCAAAATGGGTTCAAACCGGTATCCCAATGAATTCAGGCGGAGGATGGAAGAATGACCCATGAACTACCAACACCATTTGACTTACATGTTACTAGTTCTAGAGATCCGTGATGGATGCCCCTCGGTTCATGGTTAGACAGTGGGTCGAGAATGGAGGACGAACCCCCATCACGACTCAATTATTGGGTTAAATTGCATGTTCCTGGGCTGACACATGTCACCCATGAAGATGCATGCACTCCATCAAGTACGCATTCCCTTTTCCAGGAACTTAGGATACAAATATAATGTCACACAACTTTGGAATAATAATAAATTATTATTCTCAATGACTTAAGCCCCTAATATTAGCCCCTCTTTCCAACCTTTCATCCCCCTTTCCCTTACCCACCTTGTGGAAGCTTAGTCCCCCATCACTCTCTCTTCGTGGTCAGTCTACACACAACGATTTTTAATCTTTATTAATGTTCTGCATAATTACATATATAAAAACAGGCTCTTGGCCTTTAACACTTAGGCTCTTTGGCCTAATAAACACATAATCTCACCAACTTATATACACTTGGCTCACTAGCCTATAAACATGATTACAATTCATAATAAAACTGGGGCACTACCGGGGGATATTACAATCCCCTCCCCTTATTTTTGCACTGTCCTTAGTGCAACTCTTTACACAACATAAACAAGATTTCCTAAATCTTCAAAAATATGTGGGTATTCTAACCGCACAACATCCTCATGCTCCCATGTCACATCCTCAGGATCGTACCAGGTCCACTGGACCTTTACAAGCCCTATGGCTCAGTTTCGGAGTTGTTTGCTCTTCCGGTCCAATATGCGCACTAGATGCACTTGCAAGACACCTTCTTGCTCCACCTGAATCACATTCTAACCGATTACATGATTAGCATCAGGTATATATATTTCTTAAGCAATGAAATATGAAACACATTATGTACCATCATGGATGCAGGCAATGAAAGCGTATATATATATATATATATATATATATATATATATATATATATGTATATACAGACAATTTTAATAACATTATAACTTGTATACAAGATACACACCATACAATAAATAGAGAATTGTACTTATCTTTTGATTGAGAAGACTTCCATATCACATGGTCTAGGCCAAGGTACCAAACCTCAACAACACTCCAACCAATAGTCCCTCCTTCCCTACATGCTTGTCCCACCCCAGGAGTGTGCATCTTCACTGTCACACACTCCATCGGCTGTTACACCTCCCTTTCCTTGGGCTTCAGCAACAAGCCAGACTAGAAGTCTTAAAGCACTGTGGCTCCCAGAGTTCCAATTGCCCTCAGAGATTTCCAATCAGTATCTTCCCCGAGCTACTCTTTCTAGTCAACATTCTAACTTTAATCAACATCATCTCATCTGCATCACCCACATGCAATTATCATAAGAAAACATAAAATAATTCATTTAGGAACTCCAATTAGTTCGAAAGGGAATTCAAGTTTTATCCCCAAAACATGAAATTCTATTTCATGATTCATCTTGGCTATTGCCATATTATGAATGCAGCCATCCTTGTGATTTTCCATAGGCACCAAACTGCATACCAATTTACTTCAAGACTTCATCTTGCATACTTCCAACAAATTGTCAGTATTTCCTGTACATCATAATTCAACATGTACAACACCTTATGCAATGATCTTAGAATTGCCTACACCTAGCAATTCAATCACAATTACCAAACAATTTAACCAAATAGAATGCCTCATCATTCTATGCATATGCATGTTCATAATTAATAACAGTAAGTTTATTATTTCATTTTTTTGAACATAAAATTTTCTGTAGTCTCTATTCCTGTGACTACCTGGCTTGCAACTTTCCTATTGCAATGTTTAACAGTTACTGAAATGTTCTCAACTTCATGAGTTAGCAACATTTCAGCCATTAGCATAAATATTTCCATGCCAAAAACATATATACATGCACTCACAAAATGCATTAAAGAAAGTGCATTTAAGTATACAATTCCATCATGTATGAGTGCAACTTTGCCCCTTACTAGACATGAGTACAACTCTCAATGCCTATTTATTCAGTGCACCCTTGTACTGATTTATATAATACTCTTTATCTCAGTCATGTATCTCACCATCCGTGAGTTGGAATTTTGACCAATGTGTTGACACATTCTCCACACACTCCCTATTGTCTTCCCAATTAATTGGATGCCTTCCTTTTCGACCCGAACACTACACCAAGAATATAATTCTCTGGTGTACATTAGTGTTATAAAAAAGGTTGCAGTCCAAGTTTTATTTAAAGGTAGGAAGATTTTAGTACCTGTGTGGTTCATAACCTTTCCATATCCAACCATGTCCTAGTCTCATACATGACTAGCTTACTGGCATTCATTCCTATAACAAGTTCTTATCTTTTAATTCTTTGGTTATTACCCCATAACCAAATTAACATGAAATTCTACTGTGTCAGTGTGTGCATTCATAAGCTAAAAATCTTGAATTAATACATGCCTCCATCCTTTACCACATCTAGTGGTATGCATTCAATAATATAATCATGTGATTTTATAAAATAACTCTGGCTGAGGAAATTCTTACCTAAATTTCCTTTCAACAATTATGCAAAAAGAGTAATAAAAACTCATACCTGCATGACTTCCATTAATAAATTTTATATGACATGAATGTCTGATGGCAGTACAAGCTTTCATGCTTCTTTTATCAAACTTATAACCGACAATTCAACCCTCTGTTGCTTCACTTCTTATGCAACAACACTTGCAAACACGCAAGCATTCTTTCCTCTGGCTGACTCAACAAGTCGTAACATACTTGCTGCCACAAAAAATGCAGCAACTTCTTTGTCATGTGCAACTTTTCCTTGCTGAACCCATAAGTCTTCAATTCTTCTTGGGTTCCTGAATCTTCTTGTCCTCTCACTATGATCACTGTGGATGATCATTCCTGCCCTAAGCACTTTCGACACAGTGCCTCCACCTCAGCGGGGTCTGTTGACCTCCCAGTCAAAGGATATTCAACTCTTCTGAGTTGAATTGACTCTTCGGGCTCATGATTGAAACCAAAACAATTATACACAGGCCCCCTTTTCTCCTTTAGGCATAGGTCCTGACAAACCCGTGGGCTATTCCTTTGCGCTTCCAAAACTCCAAGTTTCAGGCGCTAGCCCATTTTTCATTATCCCTTTCCTTCATAAGACCATGGGCTATGAAATCACGTAAGTGTGTGATTGCAGGCGTGGGCAAGAGTGGTTTTATACCAACCCTCTTTTCTCCCCGCAATTCACCTCCAACTGCCACGTATCCTTTTTCTAAAACCGTGGTATAAATTGCGGCCTGCTCTCATATTTTCAACATCCGAGCAAGTTCTAGCTCCACAATCCAGCTCATCCGTCGATATCCAATCCCATGGCGATTATCCACGATCAATGAATGCTATCTATCCTCCTTCCACACACGATCCCAGATCTACACGATCTGTCGACACATAGCTCCCTTCCAAATCAACGACTACGGTTGATTCCAGCTCTCCGGCCCTCGGGAGTTTCAACTCTCAACTATCTTCTTTTCCCATATGGCAATATTTTGGAGTGGAATATATATTGACACCTGTCCTCAACAATCAGATGGTTCTGATGAACTCTGACTCTTCGACCTTCGGGAGTTCTCACGTATCCACACACACAAATCTCTAGAGTGAATTTTCCCGGAGTGACATATCTTCTTCCACACATCCTCTCCAAATCAACGACCCTAGTTCTCTTCGAGACTTCGACTCTTTCCGATCAAGACCAGATCAACGGTCCTTCGACCTCCTACTCGATCAACGATCGAGATTTCCTTCGAGACTTCGACGCTTTCACCCTCTGATTTCCTCTAGAGTGATCCATACCCAGAGTTCTAGATCTGGCACCACGTGTCCACTTTCAGATCAACGACCAAGATTTACTTCGATTGTTTTTCCTCCTCCTCGTACACAAACTTTCAAAGTTGTAGATCTTACACCACCTATCCTCCTTGACGATGGATGGTCCAAAATCACTTCGGAACTTTAGCAAGTCCACTCTCCCCTTTTCCTTGGCTCCTCCTTACAGGTGACCTTGGGCGGTGACCTCATGCAAACACATGATTGTGGGCATGCTCAAAGGTGGTTTGAGACCGAACTACTTTTCGTCTTGAAATTCACCTTGAGCCTCCACGTGTCCTTCAAAACCATGGTTTGGATTGCAGCCCACCCTCGACTTTGTAAATCTCGAGCACCTTCTATCCCCCACAATGCGAGGTGACCATCGATCTCACAATCTTGACGGTGCTTCTAAACGAATGACCGAGATCTACCTCCAACAGTTCAGATCTCCCTCTCCCAGATCGATGGCTGGGGTCGTTTCAGAATTCCGGACTTCGAAATTCTCAAATCTCAAACTTTTCCTTTCTTTTGTAATGAAGGATCTTCTGCGCTGTGACCCAATGATCATTGTTTCCCTCTCTCTTGAGCTTCTGATCTTTTCTGACTTAGAAGAGTTTGTCGATATCAAAGGTTTCGGCCTTTGAACTTTCTCCTGCGAGTCCGTCTCTTGGATATCATCTTCGTTCTCGTAAGCGTTATCTCTTATGAGCTTTAGGACTTAGAATGAGTCCATCTCCCATGCACTCCTTGCGTTATCTCTTCTAAGATTTTCAATTTACTCAGTCTCCTAAGGGTCTCGACCCTTCTGTTTCCTTTCAAAAGAAAAATTCGTGCCCTCTTGGCAACCTTCTTCTCAAAGCACACCTTGCTGATCATTTTCTATAGAGTGTTCAACAACTCTGTGAGTATCTTCCTATGATACTCTTCTCCCTGAACTCAACAAAGAGTTATCTCTGTGCACACTTGCACTCTCTTGATGCCCACCTGGCAGAGCCCTACAAAGTTCTCAGTGACTCTATCTCTCTCTGAAGTCAGCACAGAGTTCTTCTTGTGCACTCCTTGCACTTCTGTTGATGAAGGTTCAACGGTATCTCTCCTTAGCTTTTCTGAGGTTAACTTACCTCTGTCAATGCACTCCTTGCAGACAATGTGCACTGCTTGCACTCGAAAAATCAAAGAAGAGAAACAATTGAAACTTATTCACTACTTCACTAGTTTACGCATTCAAACCAATTTGATTTAAGAAAACGTTCAGCTTTCATTTTCTTTCCAAGCTCTTCTATGCTCTATAATCATTTTCGGTCACTAGATCCTTTCTCTCAGTCCCCAATCCATGTGATCACGGGCCATGACCAAGCGCTAGATCACTAGATGCTTACTCAGGCCTTCATGATCCGGATTATTTTCGGCACGAAATGAGAGCGAAGATATAATAAAGAAATGCATAGAGATATCGCGTATATCCAATAATATAACCGAAATATATCAGAGATGCAACCATAAACACAGAGATACAATAATACACAATTTCTATTAATGAAAGAAATGTACAGAGACTGTAAAAATACAGAGTGAAAGACTCGCTAGAATGGTGGCAGCTTATCTCTGAGAAGAGATGTGACAGCTACTCGCATTCGCAAGAAGATGGTTACAATGAGGCTTTGAAGGCCTTTTTACAATAAACAGGAATGCCAAAAATCTTAGACATCCAAAAACCTAACCCTAGGAGATGAAGCGCCAAAAGTCATGTGGGCCCCATTTGGGTAAGTGAGTACATCAACTTCCCAGGGTCGTAACTTTTGCATACGATCTCTGTTTTAGGCATGTGATAGCTCGTTGGAAAGGTATTGTCGAGGAGATTCATTTTGGGGGATAAATGATACCTTTAGATATCATTGAGAAGCTCGATCTCGAAAAACCTTCATTTGGGCCCTCAAAATGGCCCCGAAAGTTAAAAACTGCTAAAAATAGTAAATTGCCAAAATTGCCAGAAAACTGTTTTGAGCCAGTCAGAAAAGGTGGGTGGCCACCAATATCCACCTGGATCACTTCAGCTTCGGAAGATTTTAAAGCACCACACAATAATCTCTCGGAGTTCCAGATTACCGAACTCGCGATGTAGGGTGGATCAATCATCCACGTTTACTCA
>ML791204.1:0-17591 GCA_009831015.1 Picea engelmannii
AAAGAGATATAAAATCTTAACCCTTGGATCATGTCAAGGTTGTTAAGATTCTATAAATAATTTCAAATAAATATATTTTTGAAATTTCAAAATAGCATATATTAAGTGGTCGTTTTTAATTAAATGTCAACGTATTCAAACTTATTTATTGTGAACAATTTTTCAAAAATAATTAGGATATTAATTTCTAATAAATATATAAGTATATTAGTTTGTAATAAATATATTTATATGTAAAGTATGTAAAAATAAATATATTTTTAATTAGATTTCTTTTAAAATAAAACTAATTATATTAAATTTAAAATAAATAATTTTTTAATTAGAATTTTTAAAAAATAAAATTAATTATGTTAGATTTAAAAATAAATATATATATTTTTTTTATGACAAAGAACTATACTCATATTTATTTCAATTGTATGAATCATTTTTAATATATGATAAAAACAAATTTTTTTCATATTTATTTCAATTGTATGAATCATTTTTAATATTTGATAAAAACAATTTTTTTTTTTTGGTAAGTGAGAAAGTTTCTTATTACTTAGTGTAAAATTTCATATATAAATTTGCAATTTGACTTTTGGGTTGTCATGAAAGGAAACCAATCCAAAGTAATTATTGAGCAAACTTAGTGTAAAATTTCATATACAAATTTGCAATTTGACTTTTGGGTTGTCATGAAAGGAAACCAACCCAAAGTAACTATTGAGCAAACTTATGACTACCTCGAGGGGTAAAAAAATAGAATATCATTTGAAAATGTCTATTGTTTTGTTTATCCATCAAAATGACTATTGTCCTATGAATTAGAACAAAAAAACTGAAACCAAAATAACATCTAGATGTGAAACTACTATTCAACATTAGGTGAAACTTGTGCATGTTGAGAAGGTGTTTGGTTATCCATCGACAAAGGAATGGGAACGTGCAACAACATGATGTCCTAGGCAGACATATCCATGACTGGTCGCTGGAGAACTGTGCCTGCATGCAAAGCCACAAGCCAAGATATACGTTGGTTCAACTGTTCAATGCTAAATTTTAAACCGGCCACCTCGACATGCACTTCGAAGATAAGTTGAAGAAGCTCTTCTCTAGAACAAGAATGGAGCGGAACAAAATTGTTGATTTATGAATCATCCAAGTCAGTTGAAAAGGAGCTAGCGGGTGAGTAAGTGTTCCAAGAATCAACATAATTGACAAGATGACCACCTCGAACTATAGACTAATCGATAGGAGCGTGAGAGGGCCTGTGTAATTCTTCCCTTACCTCATGATCCTTATCAATCCATTCAACCTGACAACCCCATACCTCTACAGTTTCCTACATGGCTGGGATTCTATGCTCCTCTAGAGTGGGCAGTTGAGTATTCATAGCCTTGTGCTTAGGGAGGGAAGGCGAGACCCTCACAATATCATTCTAACTAGTCATTCTTCCCTGAAAATTTCCACTCCTCCTTGAAGGAACCCTCTCCGGGATTCGAGACATGAATTTAATTAGAAAAGTACCATCACCACGGAGAGTATAACACACTTTACCAAAATCAAGCCTCTGAACATAGGTAGTGATCTTAACCAGAGGAAACCAAACACCATTGAGACCACCTTCCTTTGACGTTGGTGGTCATCCCATATAGCAAGGTAGAATAGACTGAGTGAATGCAAGGTCATTTAACTGAAGTCCATATGGATTAATTGTCTAACGCCTCCACACTACCAACGCCCATATGCTTATCCATCTTTTCATGCTCCATGAGATTGGAGTTGTTAATACCCTTGTGCTCGATGAGACATAAAACTTCCCACATATACTTGTATAGAGGTGTGTGCCTCTAGTTGGCAAGACGACCTCTCTCTATCGACACGAGTAATCAGAGTGACACTCCATTCAAGGGAAAAAAAAATGAAATACATGGAGGTGGGCTTTGATCCACTTATGTGTGCACGTGTCACAATATCATTTCATATAATATCTTTGGGTGCAACCACATGTTCTACCACTACCTCAAGGTGTCCCATAGCTCCAAGTTAATCGACCCTCATTAGAATTGAACATTACCCAATAGTGAAAAACTCCTCGCTTTCACCATTAAATCTAATCCCTTTAGACTCAAATTTCAATTTAAATGAATATATTATTTAGATATATAAATACAAAAATTATTTAATAAATTTTAATTAAATAAACATGCTATTTAAATATATAAATATATTGTTGTATAATATTTAAATCTTAATTATTTTAAAGTAACTCATTTTTATTATTAAATTAATATTTTATGTATACAAAACATATGACATCCACATTAAATACTCATTTAAAAGAATCCACATCAACATTAAATACGCATTTAAAAGAATGCACATCAATATTGAAAATATTAATCATTGTTCAAACCTATGGATTTTAAATCCTCTCTAAATAACTCACAAACGTCATTGATCATCAAATTGAGTCTTCCATGCTTTGGTGGTTCTGTTTACTACAAACTTTTCCAATGATTTTAAATACTCTCTAAATATTGTTGTGCAGTAAAAAAACATTTGCTTTCGGAAAAAGTTTGAAGTAAAGTTATCTCATGATGAAGAACCAATTAGAAGTATTAAATGTGGATGATGCCAAAACTCAATGATACCTGGGTTTTTCATGGATGCTTATAACTTGTTCTGTGTTTCCATTGTCACGGGGTTTTTCGGATGGATTTATTACTTTGATATGAACAACAAGATTCTCAGTTATTTTCCTTCAAATGTCTTTGCAATGGTGAATGGGGTTGTCTTATATTATATTGTATAATTTTTTTTTAGCAATTTTTTTTCGGTTGGTTAAATGATAAAATGAGATGGAAGAAAGTCTATGGTGGCTTTGTGGAGTGAATGATAGAATGAGATGGAAGAAAGTCTATGGTGGCCTTGTGTAGTGAATGAGTATTTCATTTGGAAGACGATCACGAAGTGGAAGTTAGCCCACATAGAGGAGATTAAAGATGTATGGAGATAGGTTTATATCATGTACTGCCTTACACAATATCCTAGTGTGGTTGTTGTTGTCCTCATGGGAACTCACCATATTAAACAATATGTTTACTTGGTCATTGAGCTTTAAGATAGTGGGGAGTTTTTTTATTAGATAATTGCTAATAGCCACTACTCTGAGATGGTTGCAACCTCCTTTTACAAGGTCATTTTCTAGGTCATCCACACCTACAATTCCTTGGGTGTCATCCATAACAATTTCAAAATCATGAATTCCTTCTCCTTGCTAATGATGAAAATACCCCCTCAAGGTCATGGATTTTGGTCTCTCTGTATTTTTTTTAGTGGGGTCATTGACACATGGATTCTTTTTAGTGGGGTCATTCACATATGGATTCACATCGTAGTTTCAGAAGTTAAAGAACCAACATACCTTAAGTTATGCGTTGTATTTTTTGGTTGTGAGTTTATGGGTCTTGAAGCTTGTTGACATGTGAACAAGGAATGCATTCATCTATCGAACAATAATCACAAGATATGTGGCAAGCAAAAGAATTGGGATGACAAGTTTCAATGAAAAAAATTGAGATGACAAGTTTCAACAACAAAGCTTTGGATTACTACCATTTTTTTTAATATAATTCTTCAATGTAATCATACTTAATTTTTTGGATTATATTTTTAATCACTATATTATTATGTTTTTCTTTTGAATTTTTTTATTATACTTATTAGATCAATATTGTTTATTTACTTTAACATTTTTCAAATTATAGTATAAAGATTGTTAAAATAATATAATAATAACCTATTTTTAAGGTCACAATCAAACCACACACCAAATTGGTGTATGAGACCCCTTTGTTTGTGGGACAAGGGACCCCTCCAAACAACTATTTGATTTAAAGTTTATTGAAATATACATACCCTATCTTACTCTCTAGATTTAAACCTAAATAACCCTCTAGATTTAAACCTAATTATTCTTATTTAGATATAAAAAAACTTTAAAATTATTCAATTTTCATATTTAAAAAAACAATTATATATATAAATGATACATGAATAGTAATTAAAAAAATCTCTATATTACATCATAGAGATAATAACATTTTTTTACATCTTTCAAAGTGAGAAAGTATTTAATTCTGAAATGTGTATTCACTTCATCGATAAATTATTTTATACAAAAAATAATAAAGAATCATCAAAATAGCTTTGTAACGAATCTTTTACATTGAGGTAAACAAAGTTATGACATAAAAACAATCCCTATTGAGGTAACTGAATTATAACATCATTTTATATGTCGGCTGCCCAACAATCCACCACCACTATCGTTACGGTGGGATCACGTTTGTCAAAATATAAAATGATATCAAGTTCGTTAGTATTTCACGTAAATAAATAATTTTTTGAAATTTCAAAATAATGTATATTAATTTTTTTTATCAGAAAAGTATATTATTATTATTATGCTGGAGGCGTTCTTTTAGAGGGAGTTCGTTCTCGACTTTGCGTCGTCTGTCCGCATCATATTAACAAGTGACACGTGTTGGCATGGGCCGACGCTCGTGATAACTGATATCTCTTGGCTCCTGGACTCGGTAGCAGCCCATCACGCTCTGCGCCTCGTGGAGTTTCCATGATACGACACTCGATGGATAATTTGACGGGGGTTTCGTCAAGGCCTTGACCGAGATTTCTCCTGTGTCGCATTGCCAAGCCGGGGACAAGCCATAGTTGGTGAAAGCCGCGCCAAAAGTGGCGAAGAAAATGGTGGGTTTCCCCATCTTGGCGGCAGCCCTGGGAACCCACCATTGCACGAAGTCGAAGAGGATGCAGTCCAGACAAATCTAGCGGAGTAGTTGTTCCAAGGGTTCTTCCAGTCCGTCCACAGCTTTGTCGAAGAGAGGCGTCAAATGGATTGGCAGATCTTGGGTGCTCTCTAATCCTGCGGGCAACCCTTCCACTGGTGGCAGTCATAATTCCACCGACTGGACTTTGCCTGGGGAGTTATGGTGATGGTCGAAGAAGGATTTGAGTTTGGAAATGTTGAGAGGAGTGGAGACGAAGGAGACGTTAATGGCGAGCTGTGCGAGTCTGGTTGAGAGCTTTACAAACAGCGAGAGATGGCCGTGAGCAAGCCATGGAAACATCATTACATGAAGCTGCCTGCCACTGCCATCGCCATTGCTAGCAGAAGAACACGATGACAAGGAAACTTCCATTTTCAGAAATACACAGATTTAGAACGAATAACAGAAAATCATTACTTCTGCACAACATAAAAGATAAAAGGCATAAAATGGGAAGAGCAAAAATTTGAGCTACATTGACCTGTCCATGAATAGACTGAGCGACACCATTTCTCCAGAACTGGGGCAACTCTCTAATCTCCAGAAACTCAATCTCTCTTCCAACAAATTGACGGGATCGTCACCGTGTATTTCGCTGCTAACATCTGAGGTGATCGAGTTAATTCATGCTTCTCTCCCCATTACAGATCTTTTGAATGCGGCCCTCTTTTGCAAGGAATGACACTCTTTCATATCTTCTAGCCATTTGATACGCTTAGTTTCTTATTCCATTCACGCATCGAAGCCCTCGCTATTTGTTTTGGGGCAATCAAGGAGCCTCCTCTCTGCCAAAAATAGAGTAATAGGATACGATCTGCTGGCCTGGAGGTGAAATCGTATCGGTCTGCCTGCACAGAGGTTGTTTGAATGGCACTCTCGATTTGAGGAGTTATGGTCTCTCCATCTTACAATTCATTAACGTCCATAAATACTCACAATCTGTCTTTGATAAGGCTGTCGTAGAGATATTTCTCGAGGTATGAGTAATTGCAACCACCGTTCGAAGATTTCTCTTGATTCTTGAATCGAATCCATGGGAACCCAACGGGAAAGAGACTGTGCATGAAACGTGTCATGTGAACCAACGACCAGCTTGAATAGGGAACATACCGGTTTGACAAGTGGTGATGACATATGGAAGTGTTGGTAAATGTCATATTTTTTATTCAATGGACTTCGGTTTCAACTCACTGAATACAAAATGGCAGTCCTCCCATCTTCTTCTTCAAGACAAAAACTCATGGTTAATCAACCTACACCGGTTCAAAAATGTCGATACCTCGGCACATTAACCTCATCACAAACAATGAACATCATTTTCAATCATCAAAAATTAGCTCTTGTGTCCATTCTCCAAAATTACGAGAAAGTGATAATTGGACATAGTTTAGGTTTAGCCCCAAAAATGATGGGAATTGATATTTAAGAGCTCAGAGGAAACTCCAGTACCCATTTGATCTACAAGCCTAAAAGGATTATGTGCCACATCATTGGTTTGTTGTCGATGTTTTCGATATGACGGTTGACAGGGCTTCTAGGGCCTTCACTGTAATCGCTTGCATGAGAGAGGGCCTTCGTTGTAATCACTTGCATGAGAGAGAGAGGGGTTTTGGGGGGCGTCTGTTCACCGTTAAGTTTGAGGTTTTATGTCACTTGCCGTCAAGTTTGTTGTCAATCTCCGTCGTCTAGGCTCTGGTTTGAGTATTGGCACCGAGCTAGCCAAGAAGAAGTGGAAGCCCAAGATTACGGGTGTTTCAGAGCGGAGTGAGCCTCTTTATTACGTCGTTTTGTGTGGTTACGACATAAATTTGGCGCAGATTCATGTAAGAATTGCTCGAAGCGGCCTTATCTTGTAAATTTTGAAGCGTTTGTTGTTGTTTCATATTTCAATGGAGAAAAACTGAGCAGTTTTGTGTAAGAATCACTCAAAACGATTTTATCTTGTAAATTACAGAGCAATTGTTGTTGCTTCCTTCTCTCGATGGAAAAAAAACTAATTGTTGCTATATAAATTTTGGCGTAGATTCATGCAAGAGACGATTAGAACGGTTTCTTCATCGAAAATTTGAAGCTTTTGCCCCCTGAGGCTGGATTCTGCAGTTCTGATGGAAAGATCCTCGTCAAATGTTGACGACCTGAAAATGATACCGAAGCCAATTTCACCACCAAATAATGAATGAAATGGAGGGGAAGGAATTGGCGGGAGATTTACATTTGTGCTCAAATCCCCCACTGAATACTTACAATAGAAAACCACCATTATCATCTAAATCCACTTCACATCATATGCTGTCGTTGTTAGTTATCTCAAAACCCTTACAACTATTTTTCTTTGTGGGGAGTTGCAGAGTAGAGAAGAAAAATATTTGGCATGCAGAGTCAATCTGATGGAGGTTTCCTATTCTCCAGAGGCGGTTTTATGCCTTCTCAGACAACCCAAGTTAACGAAGGTGGTTTTTCCTCTGTTAGGGTAGGTTGTTTTAGGGTTTTCAATATATGTGTGTTTTGGCAGTTTAAGGAACCCGACATTCAAGAAAGCCTCGATGGTTTTGCAGAAAAGAGGTACCAGCAGCAGGCTTCTTCCATTGACGATAAAACAGATAATCCAGGCTACCCATAAGCTCTCAGACGAGAATTCAAATTTTACAATAGATGGCGTGGACATCAACAATGTAATTAATCATTCTTTACCTTTACTTAATTTTAAAGGGGTTTTTGTATTATGGGAAAATTTGCCTAAAAATGTTTTTTTGGGTGTGCATGTAGCCCTGTTTGGGATGGTTTTGGTCACTAATGTATCATTTTATCTTGAGGATGGTAAATGAGCAATGGAAGTGAAACGATGGTAAGTTTTATAATTGTTGTTGTTGTTATTATGTAGTTTTCACCGAATCTAGCCAATCAGAGTAATTTATTGTAGTTTTATTTGATTGTTTTTTCATGCCTCCGGTCACAAGATCGAACCCTGTCTGGTGTTTTTTTTTAAATATAATTATTAACTATGGGCTCTTCCTTGTGATATATGTAAAGTGCCTAGGCAGAGGTGGTGGTTGTACCCACTTTGGTGGGCATGGATAGATCTCATCCCCGATGCCCTCCATGCTCCAGGTTTTTATGCCAGCGTACGTCGTACACCTGCGGGTTGTACCTTCGCGTTTGCGGGTTAGACTATAATACGCTGATGCTAATTGTATCATGACGTTGAAGTTATAGTGCCCATACATACCGTCATATAACACTGTGATATCAGTTGTAGAGCAGATGATAGAGGAGATGATAGTTATCTTACTACCACTTTGGTGGTCTGGTTTTTGGATATGCCCGTTAAGAGTTTGGAATGGTCATGGAATTCAAATAATTTTAATTTTGTTTCTGTTTTCATAGAGAGAACCGCTATTAAGATCCTTCACCAATATTGGTCAGAGACAATGGATATGAGCTACACATGTTAACTTTGCAACAACTTGACAATATAGAACTAATTTTTTATATTTTTTTAATGTTGTTGTCGTTGATGGTGTTTATGCTACCAAATTTGTCGAGGACTTGCCCCTACCCCATATTGAAGAAATGACTTGCTTATGAAATGAGACGGCCCACTTGCACAAGTGAGACAACCCACAAGAAGTGAACATTTTGTTGGCATATACTGAAGTCCATCAAACACAGAAGGAGTAATCTGAAGTAAGAATAGTCTTGCGCAACCGTGGTGCAGGGATGAGTTAAGGATGGAAATTTATTTTAAAATGTAGAAACCTTGGTGAATCTTACTAATCCTTCATATGCCAACTATAAAATGTTTGGCGATATTTTTGTAAAAATATTCAAATTTCTAAGGATTTTATATAGTTTTTATAAAATTTTGGTGATTTTTAAGGTAAAATAATTTTATCCTATATAATTTGGGAGAATCATTTTTAGAATAGAAAATATGTTTTTGGGAAAAACCATGGAAAATTATCCCATGAACAAAATTTAGCCCCTAAAATCATCCTTTCCGTGGTGCAGAGAATTGCTTGGAGGACGGAATCCAGAGCATCTGCGGAAGACAAATTAGTTGAGTAAATATGAGAAGGATCTAAGGAATCATGGCAACCGAAATATACAACAACCTTCTGCCAAGGGTTTATCATTAAATTGAATCACCGAGTCTGTGTTATGCCTGCAACCCCAAGGTATTCCTTCACCAGGGGTTCTATTTTTTACTCCATGCATGCAGGTTGCATCCCATTTTTTTTCACAAATCAGTCCACTTACACACGGTACAAATGATATTTTCCCCATAATCCAAGCTCGTATTCGATTTAGATTTGACAAGAGAGCGTGAACACCTTGGAAATTTGAGCATCGAGCAACATCTTACTGACATTAGGTTCCGATCACGTAAAAAAAACATCAAGTACTGGAGTTCAAAAAAATCACCTCGAACCGCTAGAGTCCATGAATCCACTGATCAATAATGTAGGTCAGGATTTATATTTTCTCTTTAAAAAAACACTGCAATGAAGTTGAAGTTCATTTTGTGTATTTATTCATATTTATAATGTCTATTAGTATGGAAGTGTATATTCTAGAATAAAATATTATTATGGTGACAAGTCCCCCGTGTAGTAGAGGGTAGAAACCAATGCAGTTCATAAACCAAAATGCCAACACATATTATCCTTTTAAACCCTAGAAACTTCACAGCAGATTTATCATTCTAAACCTTAAAAATCTCCACACATAGTTATCCTTCCAAACCATACAAATCCCAACATAGACTTATCCTCTTCCCAAAGTGTTTTGATATCGTGATCTGCATGTCAAAACCATAAACACTATTGTGTGACTTATGTTGTTGAGTGAGCTTATAATGGATTGAATGTATTTCTCAAATCGATATATGGGCTCAAGAGCTGCTATAGATGTAGCATACCTGACCTCCTATATGGTCATGTTGAGGGGATGGGGTACTTAAAGGAACACTAATTGCACTACTGATGCATACTAAGGCATAATAAATGCAATCAACGAGAATTAATTTAACTATAACCAAATAAAACAAAATGCAATGCCCATTATGTGCACATAGATATATACAAACAACCCTCAGTGCATTCCAGAATGATTCCTAAGCATAGCAATCCTTCAGAATTACTCATTTCCATCAAATAACTCCTATATGGCCATGTCGAGAGGATGGGGTACTTAAGGAACACTAATTGCACTACCGATGCATACTAAGGCGAAATAAATGCAATCAACAAGAATTAATTTAACTATAACCAAATAAAACCAAATGCAATGCCCAATATGTGCACATTAGATATACAAACAACCCTTCAATGCATTCCAGAATGATTCCTTGTTGAATTTTCGTCTCAAATAGTTAACTAGATTGGTGTTCTTTTACTTTTAAACAATTAACACAATAACTGCATATAAAGAATCATAGGCTTTTTTTTACTGCTTAAATCGAGGGTCCACACACACATATATTAATATTTAATAATATACTACATGAAATAATATATTACAATGCTACTCATGAAATAATATACTTATAAAAATAAACTTAAAAAAAACTATATTATTTTTTTCAGAGTTGTTTTTTCTCTATTTGAGGGTATGCTAGTTTTAATTAAAAAAAAAAAAATGATTGTTGTTTTTTGGAAAGTTGGTAAAATTTATTATAAATTTAAATATTGATTTGTGATTATTACTCTTTTTTTTTTTTTTTTTAAAGAAAATTGNTTTTTTTTTTTTTTTTTTTAAAGAAAATTGGTAAAATTTATTATAAATTTAGATATTGATTTGTAGTGGGAATAGTTATTATTAGCTAATATTTGGAAATGTGAATTGATTCATACTCATACCAATTACTTAAAGTAATTTTAATTGACAATTAATATTCTATATTTATTATTTAAAACATTTGGAATTTTCCTAATAAAACAATCAATCAATTATTATATAAGTGAGAGATATTACTTAATATTATAGATATTTTAGTATATTCAAATTTATAAATTATTGCTAACGATATAAAATAACATGAGATAATATTTTTTTATAAAAAGTATTAAGGTATGTGAAAATGGTATTATATCATTAACTAAAGATTTTTTAAATAAAACAAATTATATTAGTAAAAAAAAAGTTATTGATGACCAAGGAATTTATTGATATTAATCAATTAACAATGTTTTTTTAAATAAATTTCTTTAAATATTTGGTGATAAATTTTAATTTAATGAATTAAAAATGTTTTTAAATATTTGATAAATTTTATTTAATAAAATTATTATTTAGATATATAATTATGGAAAATATTTAATACATTTTAATTTAATAAGTGTTGTTCCCCACTTTTAGAGATAACTAGGAGATTATGTTTCGAGGCCCACATGTCCTAGACATGGAGTACTGAGAGCCAGATCGATTTGAGCATGGCTCTGGAGGGCCCATCTTTTCTCCCTTTCAACGCCTCCACTTTGTCAGCAGCAACAACAACATCCATCACCTTCGGCTTGGTCCTGCATCAAAGATGGTTCTTGCTCCATGAGGTAATGAGTCTGGGTATCATGGTATGTGTCACTTTGATCCTCAAAAACTTTTGAATATGTGAATTTGATTCCTTTGTTTCTAACAGGTGCTTGGATCTTATGCTTGTCCACTTGACCATGTCTAGGGTGAATCACATGATGCCCTAACAAGCCCGTGCCCATAGGTTTTGAGTTGCCACTGGGGGGATTTCTGAAGAGCCATCATCCATTCCTGTCACACATACCACTTTCCATCTTATTTCCCGCTCATCCATCCCATTACCTTGGTCTGGGCATAGGTTTGATCATTTAGGGGTTGTACCTTACCTTGTGGGTAAAAGCAACTGACAATAAAAGCCTAAGAATAAAACCTCGAGATGCTTTGCCCAAGGATCCCCGAGAAAGAAATAAAAGGCTTCTTAGTAAGAAACAAAGGGACCTGTAGAAAAATAAATCAAGACCTAGTTGAAGGATGAGGGGTCTCATCACGAGCTAGCTCATTATGTCCATGGGTGCCTAACGATATGACACTACCAGCATCTGGTTACCACTCTAGGTTAGTGGCTCTTGGTTGCATAGCCAAGATAAAGGGGGTCTCATCACGAGCCAACCTTCTCATTTCCGTGAAATTACTTGTGGATAACATTGTCACTTTTGGTCACCAAGCCAGGGTAATGTCCCTTAACTAAATTCTTGAGAAATAAATAAATAAAAAGATAAAAAACAATAAGACAAGACCTGGTCAGAGGATAGGAGGTCTCATCACGAGCCGACCTATTAGGTCCATGAGAATCTAGTGGTATGACACTACCAACATCTGGTCACCACACTAGGGTAGTGGCTCTTGGTGGCATAGCCAAGAGAAAGGGGGTCTCATCACGAGCCAGCCTTCTCATTTCCATGAAATGTTTGTGGCTAACATTTCCACCACTGGTCACCAAGCCAGGGAAGTGTCCTTTGATTTACATCTTAGAAAAAATGAAGATTAAAAGGCATTAATGGGATTGGAAATATTTACATCCATGTCAGGTACAACTCACCCTCCACAGAGGCACCCACCGGTAAGCCATCCTTGCTATCACTGCACCTTTTTCCCAGACATCCCCATCCACTTCACCTACTTACATGACTTGGAATTGATCCTTTCTGGGAACAACCCTTTTCCAATAGACTCTAGCCCAATAGGACATCTTGTGACTTTCCCCAAACTTGTATTTGCAGACTTGTATAATCTCTTTGAGCACTAGACTGGGGTAAAGGGGTTTATGCACATGTTTAATAAATATTGATGATTAGATGTGATTGACATTGCTATGATCCTTGTGACTTATGAGTGCATGGAGGGCATAGCTGTTGATTTTCAGGATCATGCCCGACGGACAGGTATCAATGGACAGGTACACATGGGGAGATGATCAGTTCGGACCTCCATGGGGCTGAAGAGCCCACCCGATGGATGCTGGGACCCCAACAAGGGGTAGAGACATGGCAGAGCGTTTGTACCAGGGAAAGAGCAGAAGAATCCACCAGAGGTAGTTGACCAGACCTGTACAGATTGAGCCCTCTCCACAAAAACGCTGGCCTTGGAAGGCCCAGGATGTCTCCCAGGAAGCCCATGATGTCACCCAATAGTATGGATGTCTTGGGAGGCAAATATGGCAATATTGGCACCTGTGGCATCTTGGAGAAGCCCAAGGAGGGATAATGTTTTTCTCCAGGAGGCTGCATTTTCCCTAGAAGGGGATAACGTCACCCTAGAAAGGGGATGACGTCTCTCTATTGCTTGATTAGGGTTTAATTTTCAAACATTTAATGTAAAACAATATGATTTTAGTATTTTGGCCTTGTCGACCTTTTCATGACCTAAAAAGTAAATTTAGGTCATTGTATTGTATAAATTGAGGGTTTTGACTCTCATTTTTTCATCATCTTTCACTCACTCATTAGTGAGGTATGAAATTTGTGCCATTTTTGGGGTGATTGGCTGAAATTGTGAGGCACACTTGTTGAAGGAAGACTTTTTCTTGGCATTTTGGCATTTCTCTTGGTGGAAGGTATTACAAGTAGGGTTTTTCTATGTGATTTCTTGGTTAAATGTAAGTGAATTTCTGAAAAACTTTTTGATTGAATGGTTGTAGTGTTATTTTCTTGCATTTGTTATTATAATTTTCTGAATCAAACCCTAGGTGACAAGCACACATTGAAGGTCCTTGTCACATGTCCCTACCAAGGTTTTAAGCCATTTTATTTGTTGAAGTGAGATAGAGCCTTGCCTTAGCAACACTCTATTTTTTCTTTCTATCCTTTTGAATTGTTGAAGAGGATAGAGCCTTTCCATAGCAACACTCCATCCATCTTCTTCCATGCTTTCCATTTTTCTTATTTGCTGAGCTAAGAAGGAGAAAATGCACCAAGGCCTAGTTCCCCGACACCTTGATGAGTCGATTTTCCCTAGGGTTTGACTAGTAAAGCCTTGCTTTAGCAACACGTTGCTTGAAAACCTTCTTGTCTTACCTCTTATCAAAATTTATTCAAGCTAGCCATTGCCATTAAGCTAAGGAAGGAGAAAACACACCAAAGCCTAGTTCCCCTACACCTTGGTGAGTCAATTTTCCCTAGGGTTTCATCCTTGAGGCCTTGCCATAGCAACACATCAAGGTTTAACTCTCTTTTTCTTAGTTTTACCTTTATCACTTGATCCTTCAGCCTTTGCATCCTCCTTTTGACTCCATATACCCTAGGAACGCACTGATCTAAGGCTGCATGTGTTGAGTGACTTGATCTCACAAACTTCCAATACCTTTGAACAAACCCTAACCATACTAACCCTAGCCTAGACTAACTCTACTAACCCTAGTGCTTCCGTCATATTTCTTGTGCTATAAACACCTTTGTGCAGCTATTTTTTTACTTTTAAGGCAATTGAATGTTTGGTTAAGACATTATCTATGAAGTGTTAATTTGTTACATTGATTGCCAAGTTTCTTTAGCATTTATTGAGAAGTGATATTGTAACCGTTGCTATTGTACAAACATTGACTTCATCAATATTTATTTCTCAATTTCTTATTATCAAAAAATTCATTGATTATATGAAGTGCTAACCAACAAGCAAGCTTGTACATGTAGTTTTATTGTTGCTTTGTTCTCGGGCAGGGATACTTCTTGGTTACTACTTCTGGTTATCTTTATTGGCTATAGGCCGGACTTTCTGATAAGGAGGTGACTTGTGAGGGGGATTATTATCATTTATCCTTTCTAAGCCCTTTGCCTTCTCAAAACCCCAGGTCACCAGGGACGTCTCCCCTGGGCCTTACCTCCCTAAATAGAAATAACCTTCCCATCGAGGTGACAGATGGTGGGATTGGTTCAGTTATGCCAGTTTGATCTCTTTTCATCCATCTATTATCCTAACTACAAACTGTGCGATAACATTTTGGTGTCGTTGTCGGGGAACATCGAGTCAAGCCTTCCTCAAGGCAATACTTTTCAGCAAGCCTTGCCTCTAGAAGTCTTTAGCTTGCAAGCTTACTTGGCAACTCCACTTAGGGTGTTTTCCCTTCTTCTTTGATAGTTTCAAGAAAATTATTTGGTGACTCCATAAAATACAAGGAGGTACAAGAATCCTCCTCAATCCTTCATAATAAATCCTCCTCGAAACTCTCCTCTTGTAAAATCACTTTTTGGAGGAATTCTTTCTTTGAAAACCATGTCTAGCTCAACAACTCAGACCAATGTAAAGAACCCAAGCAATAATCAAAGACAATGTTCATCCAGTCTCTTTAAGTCACTAGACATGTGAGCCATACTAGGCTACCCTAGGCAAATGCCACCTAAGTATGAGAAGTGGTTGCCTAAATTTACCGGTACTGATGCAATCAGTGCTGAAGAGAACATGAGCAATTTTTGGGCATTTTTTTCAACTTCACCCTGTTAGTGATGATGCTGAAGACCTAGTCATGAAATTGTTCTCTGCTACCCTTCTTGATGCTTCAAGACGCTGGTATCTTAGTCTTCTTGATGGAAGCATTAAAACCATGGACAAGCTAGAAGAAGCCTTTCTCAAGAGATGGAGTATCAAAGAAGACCCCAACATACTTCTTACCAGGTTGAATTCCGTTTGGAAACATGAAAATGAATCCATTTGAGAATTACACACCAGGTTTGAGACCTTGTTGCAAAAAATCCTTGTGAGCCATCATCCAACCGACAATTACCTTGTCTACATCTATACCAAGTCTTTCACTAGTCAACTAGGATACCTACTCAGAGATAAAAATCCCCAAACGATCCAAGAAGCTCAAGAATTGGCAACCAAAATTGAAGGCAATCTCCATTCATCTAAAGTTGAGCCTTTCACAAATCCAAGGGGAAAGATGGGCACTAAACTGAAGATAGTTCACAACACTGAGCCCACTTCTGACCTTTGTGCCAACATGGCAAAACAACAAGCTACTATGGATGGCATGATAAAAAATCAAGAGCTAATAATGAGTAGAATTGTCAACCTGGAAAGGGCCCAGAGCCAAGCACCTAGGGCCCCATACAAAGGTCAATTCCAAAAGGGGAACCAATTCTATAAACCAAAGAATCACCAAGAGGTTCCAAACACCTTAGCTCCTACCAATGTTGTGGATGAAAATCCTTGGTGTTTACAATGCAGTGAGGCACATTGGGAGCATGAATGTCCTTATAACAATGATGGACATCAACAAGTGAACAATATAGGCCATATCATAGAAGGCCCTCAAATAAATATCACCGCTGAAGAGCATCAAGAGGGCATGACAGAAGCAACTAGGTTGGCTAGGATGGAAATAATAAACAACATAGACCAGGAATCAAAAGAGAAGTTGAAAAAACAAGAGTTCCAGGTGTATAGAAGAAAGAAGTTGAACCAACCTACCTCTACCATTCCTTAGGTAGCCCAAACAAAACCCCCACCTTTGGATATAATTCTCCCTAAGACATCCAAAACTGAAAGGGTTGGATTGAACTTTGACTTTGAAGGGGCACTATCCAAGATGCATGTAACCATCCCCCTGAAAGAAGTCATTAAGGTGCCATCTGTAAAAAAATGATTTGACAACTTCTTCCAAGGATCAGATGGACCCATGGACCCTCTTATCATGTTGCAAGACGATCACTTCAAGGTCCAATACAATGAACATCCTCCCTTCTTCAAGACCTTGATAATGAATAACAAGAGCCTCAACAATTGCATGCTAGATTTAGGGGCTAGTGCTAACATGATGTCTCTCAAGGTCACGCAACAAGTAGGTTTGAAAGTAACACGACCTTACAGGAATGTGTGTGGCTTTGAATCTAAATCCATACCCACACATGGGGTGATTGAGAATCTCTAAGTTTTCCTTAAAGAATACCCCAAGAAAATCATCCACACAGACATAGTGGTCGTGGACATTCTAGATGTATGGGGGATGTTATTGTCTAGGAAGTTTTCCTCGAAACTGAGAGGTACTCTTGAGATGGACCTCACTTATGTGAATATACCTTTGAAAGATGTAACTATTGGTCATCTCCTGAATGTACCCATGACTACAAATCATGTGAAAGAGCCTAGTGATCCCATCAAAGGTGACACAACACATGACCAAATCATACAAAGTCTTCATGAGTTTTCTCCAAATGATATGCCTTTTGCAATAGAGGAATATTTTGACCAGATTCAGTGGCCCAAGAAAGAGGAATATCAACAGCTCCTAGACAAATATAAATACAAGGAAGTTGGGACCATGAAGCTAATAAAAAAGGGAGAAAGTGACATATTGATTCAACCATCCCAACAAGAAGTCTTTACTACAGAATCCCACCCCCATCCCTCAGCACAGTACACCAGGGTCATTCAAAGAACAACCAAATACAAGATTAGAAAGTATAAGGAATGGGACATAGTGTGGATGTGGGATACCCATAAGGGAGAGCCAACTAATGTCAAAGGAAGTAATCAATCATGGCTCGAGCCTTTCAAAGTTGGAAGAGAATCAGTTGACGACTCTTACTACTTGTCCACTTTGGAAGGAAGAAGGCATCCATTACCGATCAACGAGCACCTCCTCAAACCACACCAAGGCGGGGGAACCTGACCTCACAGGTAAGTAGGTAGTAATTTTGCATTCATTGTATTATACCATCTACATTGCATGTTAGAATAGTTTTCTTTCACATTCACACTTTTGATTTCTTTATTTCAGTATATATA
>ML791204.1:21750-39365 GCA_009831015.1 Picea engelmannii
AACCGCTGCTCAAGCTTTTCAAACCTTGAAGATGGCCATGTGCACCACTCCAGTCCTCACCCTTCTCGATTTCACAAAGATCTTTGTCTTGGAATGTGATGCCTCAGGGAAAGGAATTGGTGTTGTCCTTATGTAAGAGGGTCGACCTTTGGCCTTTACTAGCAAGCAACTATCTGAAAGAAATCTGGGAAAATCCATCTATGAAAAGGAAATGTTGGGTATTCTGCATGCTTTTGATATGTGGCGCCCTTATCTATTGGGGCAATGTTTCCAAATTAAGACAGACCATCAAAGCCTCAAGTATTTTCTAGAACAACGCATTTCCTCCCCAGAACAACAAAAATGGGTGACTAAGCTCTTTGGATATGATTATGAGATCATTTACAAGAAAGGAAAAGACAATGTGTTTGCAGATGCACTTTCCCGCAAATATGAAGATGAAGGATCCCTTTTTTCTCTTTCATTCATTGTCCCAGATTGGCTCCAAGCCATTCGCCAGGAATGGCTACAAGATCCCAAAAGTTCGCAGCTGATCCAACAATTGCAGTCCAATGCTCCAACTTCCCCAGGGTACTTTTGGCTCCATGATGAACTTCGATACAAAGGCCGTTTGTATTTAAGTAAACAATCAAAGCATAAATCCACGATACTTTCTGAGCTTCATGCTACACCCACAGCAGGGCACTCCGGGTTCACCAAAACCTATGACAGGGTCAAACGTTCCTTTTTCTAGGATGGTATGAAACAAGACATTCGTAATTTTGTCGCTGAATGTGATGTGTGTCAACGCCACAAGGGAGAAACAATCAAATCTCCGGGCACACTACAACCGCTCCCGATTCCACCTGCTATTTGGAAGGATATCTCTATGGATTTTATTACCGACTTACCCAAATCGGGAATTAAATCAATCATCATGGTGGTTGTTGATCTCCTTTCCAAGTATGCTCATTTCTTCGCCCTTCAACACCTGTTTACAACATCCACGGTGGCTCAAATTTTCATGGATCAGGTCTTCAAGCTTCATGGCATGCCACACTCTATTGTTTTTTATCGCGACCCAACTTTCACAAGAAATTTTTGGCAAGAACCGTTCAAGATACAAGGCATCGAATTGCATCTCAGCACAACTTATCATTCCTAGACTGATGGCCAAACGGAAGTTGTCAACAAGTGTTTGGAAACATATTTGAGGTGTTTTGCCTCAGAAAAGAAAAATCAGTGGGCTCAATGGTTACCCCTAGCTGAATGGTGGTACAACACTTCATACCATATAGCTACACACATGACTCCTTTTGAAGCAGTATATGGACAGAAGCCACCTTCAGTTCTCTCATACTTACCAGGTGCCTCGAAGGTCCAGGCGGTTGACCTAACACTTACAGTTTGAGAGGCTATTCTCCTTACCCTCAAATAGAATTTGGTCATGGCACATAATCACATGAAGCAACAAGTAGATCAAGGTCACTCTGAACGTCAATTTGCAGAAGGGGATCAGGTGTTTCTTCGACTGCAACCTTACAAGCAAACTTCCCTCAAGGCCAAGCATTGTTAGAAGCTAGCACCCAAATTTTATGGTCCTTATACCGTTCTCAAGTGTGTGGGACAAGTATCCTATCAGTTA
Source organism: Picea engelmannii (assembly GCA_009831015.1). Classification (NCBI taxonomy): domain Eukaryota; kingdom Viridiplantae; phylum Streptophyta; class Pinopsida; order Pinales; family Pinaceae; genus Picea; species Picea engelmannii. The sequence continues at coordinate 23,375 of ML791204.1, forward strand.
GCTTTGCTTAACCATTCGAAGCTACATCCTGTTTTTCATATTTCATGCTTAAAGAAGTTGATTGGAGCTAAGTGTTAAATTCAAACCAACCTTCCAGAGTTAGTTGAAGAGGGATCCATTTGGCTACATCCAGAAGTCGTTTTGGACTAGTGTGAGCATCACCTACGTCAGAGAACCATCAAGGAAGTGCTAGTCGAGTGGAAAGATACAACTCCAGTAGATGCCACTAGGGAACCAACTACCATTCTGCAACAATTTCCTCATCTCAAGCCTTGAGGACAAGGTTGTTTTTAAGGGGGTGAACATGTTAGGGTCCTAACCCGCACATAGGTAGAACACTATATTCGGATGTAATAAAGGTCAATATTAATAAGGCCTTTCAATAAAATAGAATAAGGCATATGTAAGAAGACCTAATAGAAGCTTCCTCTTCTAGAAGGATCTTCCTCTAGATGTTTCTTTTTAGTATAAATAGGAGTCGAGGGTATGAGAACCCTAGCTTGGACATTATTGTAATAGAGCTCTACTCAACTAGAGGTTTCCCCCTCGAAGAGGCCCATGAACATTGCTTTTAGATTCAAAGTGCTATTTCTGTTATTATTCTCTTATCATTTCAGTGCTATTGTGGTGAATGTTTTGGTTATATTGTTGTTATTCTGCCATTTCTAGCATTTTATTTATGTTCTGCATACATTTTATATCTGGTATATTACACTTACCTTGTGGGAAGAATTTGCTAAAGGCCTTAGGGATAAAAGCAGCTGAAAATAAAATCCTAAGAATAAAACCTCAAGATGCTTCACCCATGGATCCCTGAGAAAGAAATAAAAGGCTTCTCAGTAAGAAACAAAGGGACCCGTAGAAAAATAAATCAAGACCTAGTTGAAGGATGAGGGGTCTCATCACGAGCTAGCTCATTACATCCATGGGTGCCTAATGGTATGACACTACCGCCTTCTGGTTACCATGCCAGGGTAGTGGCTCTTGGTGGCATAGCCAAGAGAAAGTGGGTCTCATCACGAGCCAACCTTCTCATTTCCCTGAAATGTTTGTAGCTAACATTGCCACCATTGGTCACCAAGCCAAGGTAGTGTCCTTTGATTAGCATCTTGGAAAAAATGAAGATTAAAAGTCTTGAATGGGCTTGGAAATATTTGCATCCATGACAGGTACAACTCACCCTCCACAGAGGCACCCATCGGTAAGCCATCCTTGCTATCACTGCACCTTTTTCCCAGACATCCTCATCCACTTCACCTACTTACATTACTTGGAATTGATCCTTTTCGGGAACAACCCTTTTCCAATAGACTCTAGCCGAATAGGACGTCTTGTCACTTTCCCCAAACTTGTATTTGCAGACTTGTATAATCTCTTTGAGCACTAAACAGGGGTAAAGGGGTTCTATGCACATGTTTAATAAATATTGATGATTAGATGTGATTGACATTGCTATGATCCCTGTGACTTATGAGTCCATGGAGGGCATAGCCGTTGATGTGCAGGATCATGCCTGATAGACAGGTACACATGGGGAGATGATCAGTTTGGACCTCCATGGGGCTGAAGAGCCCACCCGATGGATGTTGAGACCCCAGTAGGGGGCAACGACAGGGCAACACGTTTGTACCAAGGAAAGAGAAGAAGAATCCACCAGAGGCAGCTAAGTGGAACTATACCTAGGGGGATTGAACCCTCTCCACAGGAACGTTGGCCTTGGATGGCCCAGGACGTCTCCCAAGAAGCCCATGATGTCACCCAACAGTATGGACGTCTTGGGAGGTAGATATGGCAGTATTATCACGTGTGGCAGCTTGGAGAAGCCCAACGAGGGATAACGTTTTGCTCCAGGAGGATGCATTTTCCCTAGAAGGGGCTAACGTCACCCTATAAAGGGGATTTCGTCTCTCTATTGCTTGATTAGGGTTTAATTTTCAAACATTTAATGTAAAACAATATGATTTTAGTATTTTGGCCTCTTCGACCTTTTCAGACCTAAAAAGTAAATTTAGGTCATTGTACTGTATAAATTGAGGGTTTTGACTCTCATTTTTTCATCATCTTTCACTCACTCATTAGTGAGGCCTGAAATTTGTGCTATTTTGGGGGTGATTGACTGAAATTGTGAGGCACACTTGTTGACGGAAGACTTTTTCTTGACATTTTGGCATTTCTCTTGGTGGAAGGTATTACAACTAGGGTTTTGCTATGTGATTTCTTGGTTAAATGTAAGTGAATTTTTGCAAAACTTCTTGATTGAATGGTTGTAGTGTTATTTTCTTGCATTTTTTATTATAATTTTTTGAATCAAACCCTAGGTGACAAGCACACATTGAAGGTCCTTGTCTCATGTCCTTACCAAGGTTTTAAGCCATTTTATTTGTTGAATTGAGATAGAGCCTTGCCTTAGCAACACTCTATTCTTTCTTTCTAGCCTTTTGAATTGTTGAAGAGGATAGAGCCTTGCCATATAAACACTCCATCCATATTCTTCCATGTTAGCCGTTTTTCTTATTTGTTGAGCAAAGAAGGAGAAAACACACCAAGTCCTAGTTCCCCTACACCTTGGTGAGCCGAGTTTCCCTAGGGTTTCATCCTTGAGGCCTTGCCATAGAAACACCTCAAGGTTTAACTCTCTTGTCCTCAATTTTACCATTATCACTTTATCCTTCAACCTTTGCATCCTCCTTCTGACTCCATATACCCTAGGAACATACTAATCTAAGGCCACATGTGTTGAGTGACTTGATCTCACAAACTTCCAATACCTTTGAACAAACCCTAACCATACTAACCCTAGCCTAGACTAACTCTACTAACCCTAGTGCTATTGTGATAGTATGCTCACAATAAATAACCTCTACTAACTCACAACAAATAATTTAAATAGATGTTACATTGTTATTGTGATATTTGGAGGTTATTTTAATATAACTTATTTTATTATTACTTTTAGAATTATATTCACGTTCATATCTTATTACTTTTAAAGATATTCTCATGTTCACGTTCATGCTCACATCTTATGCATACAAAATACCAACACTTAACATTAAATGTTTATAAAAAAACCTTTATTGAAAATACTAACCATTGTTCAAGCTTATGGATTTTAAATGCCCTTCAAATAATTCACAAACATGTTGATCATCGTGACGAATCTTCCATGCTAGTGACCATCATGTTGAGTCGCCACATTTCAAAAGTTTTGTTTTCTAAATATTTTGTTAAATATTAGAATGTTTGTTGTTGTAAATACAATATAAATTTAATTTTAAGGTCAAGGTCAAGTTAGACATTAAATTGTTGTATAAAACTTCATGATTTTGGTTTTTAAATATTTTGTCTAACATCAAAATGATCATTGTTTTAAAGAGTTTTAGTATAGAAAACTATTGAAAATTTTGTCTATTTTTATTTAATTGTGCTCATTGTTGTGCAAAACAAAAACGATTTTGTGAAAAGCTTAAAACAAAGTTAGCATCATGGTAAAGAACCAACTAGAAATATTAAAAGTCATGGATGGCACCAAAACTCAATGATACCACTTTACTGCATGTGTGGGCTTCTTCGGGGATGCTTATGACTTTTTCTGTGTTTCCACTTTTATAAGACTTTGTGGAAGGATTTATTACTTTGATTTGAACAATAAGATTCTTGGTTGTCTGCCTTTAAATGTCTTCATAGTAGTGAGTGGGGCCATCTTATGTGGTACACTTTCCAGGCAATTTCTCTTTGGTTGGTTGGATGATAGAATGAGATGAACTAAAGTCTTAGAATGGCCTTGTGCACTGAATGAATATTTCACCTCAAATACCATAACAAATCCAATGCTAACCAACATGAAGGACATCGAAATTGTGTGGAGGGAGACCTTGATCATGTACCTTCTCACCAGGTAGCCTAGTGTGGTTGTCCCAAGGGAACCTACAAGATCAAACAATATGTCCACCTAGTCATTGAGATTTATTATGGTAGGGAGTTCTTTGATCCTCACTAAGGGCCACTACTCGGTGAGGGTTGCAACTCCCTTTTGCAAGGCCATTGTCCAAGTCAACCACACTTGCAATTCGTTGGGTGTTATCCATAACAATCTCAAGTTCACGAAATTCTTGCTCCTCACCAAAGATGAAAATACCCCTCAAGGTCATTGATTTTGGTCTCTCTATCTTCTTTTTAGTGAGGTCATTCACACATAAAATCGCATCGCAGTTTCACAAGTTACATAACAAACATTCCTTAAGTTGTGTGCAATCCTTTCTTGCTACAAGTTTATGGGTATTGAATATTATTGGCATGTGGAGAAGGAATGCATCCAATGATTGAACAATAACACATGATAAGTGGAAAATAGCTATACAACATTAGGATGACAAACTATCCATGATGAAGTTTTGGACTACATCTTCACCATAATCATGTTTAATTTTTTATATTATATTTTAATCAATATATTATTTATCATGATTTTAAATACTCTTACTATACTCATTGTATTAGTATCCTCTTCTTTCATTATTTATTTTAGCATTTTTCAAATTAGAGTATAATGTGTGATCATTTTTACCTTCATTATTTATTTAATTTAACATCTCAAATTATAGTATAATGTGTGATCATTTTTATTTATTTATAACTTGAGTCTTAGCGTTACTATAATGTGTGATCATTTTTATTTACTTGAGTTTTAAGGTTATCCAATTTTTTTTTTTTTTTTCACTTGTTTTCGCAGGAAAAAAAATCATATTATATTTTATTACTTGTTTTTCTAGGAAAAAAAATCATATTATATCTTAAGGAAAAATGTAATACATTCTTTAACAAAACACAAAAAAGTCCCTAAAAAGACCTTAAGCTTCTGCATTTTTCATACACGTCCCAGAATGATCTACTCTTCTACTTCAATAAATTATACTTCCTTAAATATTAATAATAGTTTAATTATTTTTTAAAAGTTTTTAAATTTCAAAATAATAATAATTTTATACTTAAAAAAAATTAATTTATTTTTTAAATTTATTGTTTATATTTTTTTTTTTATTTTTTCAAATTAATAACATTTTAATTATAAAAAACCATATTTTTTAAATAAATAATCTTTTAAATGATTAAATGTAAATAATCTTTATTTATCCATTAAAAATATGGTTGAAAATATTACAACAATTTATATGGTTATTATAAAATTGGTGAGAGTGAAACACTACATTTAATATTGACATTTTTAACTTTCTATATATAATATTCTATAATATTTATAAAAATATTAAAAATACAATATTTTGAAATATTGATTGTTTTTTTTAATCTAAAAATCGCTGAATATTTATTATTATATATAAAAAAGTTATATTTTGGAATTTGTAAAAAAGAAACTGAATTCCTTACCAGAAAGAATTTAACCAAGTTTTCATATTAATAACAATAGGTTTGAGATCACCAAGTTTACTATAAATAAGGAAATGTTCCTACCCTGCTATTACTATATGTCCAAGTCAATATAAACTATGCCTACTATGAGATTTATAAGCATAAGAAACATCATTATTGAATCTAATTCAAACCTGGGTTCCCTTCGCTCCTGGTTGGTGATGAGCTTCCTTAGTGTCATCCCTGGAGGTTGTGGTTGGCTCATACACATCCACGTTAATTGGGAATTTTGTGAACCTGGCAGGCCCAAAGTTCCTTCTCCCTCCTCTTGTTGTTCAGGTTGTTGACCTCTTGGAGTAACCCTAAATTGAATTCCACGTCGAGACTTGCAGAATTACTCAAATTTTCCCTCAATATTTTTGAGTGCATGCATAATGTTCCCCTACTCCTTCTTGGTCTTTTCCAAGGCATGCCCAACCATTTCCTTCACCATCTAGTACATTTCTGCTATTTTAAAGTACTTGGTTTCTCTGATCCTGGAGTAATATGGGTTCTCTACCCATTCCTAAATCTCATCCAATATCTTCTCTTCTGTAACAGTTTTCATGTGGCCTCATATTGCTTCTTCCACCTCCTCCGTTGCCTTTTTCTCTGCCTCTGAGCACAATTGCACGTGTATTGTTCATTGGCCTTTGGGGAGGGGAAGCCTCTTTTTTATTTTCCTCTTGTCGGCTACCCCTCTCCTTCTTTGTTGGTCCTCTAGCCATATTGGACAAGAATAAACTCTATTAGATTACTGGGGGGCAAAGGCCAATGCTGCCAATTTTTCGAGAACCTTACAAAATTCCTCTTTCTATCACACCTTTCCCAGGTAACGACCACCCTCTGCTTTTGCCTAGAAAACAACCTTGCACTCACTCCTCTGTGTTTTAGACACCCCAACTCCCTGTGCAATGCCCAAGACTCTGGATATTTCCTATCCTGCAACTGCATCATCACTAATCTCCCAATAAAACAGAATTGTGCACTTTGCCCTCGATTTTGTGCATTGGGAGGTTTGTTGCTAGAACACCCCTCTACACTTATCTAGGATGATACTACCACCCACTGAACATGCATTGGGCCACCTTTCCAATCCTCTACATTATTTCTCCTTGTACATTATTTCTTCTTGATACTTCTCCTTGTACAACATTGATGGCCTCGTAGCCCCACCAAGTAGACCACCTCCTACGCTAATGGCTATCACTAGTACTACGCATGGAATGAGATGGTACAAATCCCTTTGGCTCTGAGCCACCTCAGCTCCCACAATTATCCATATGCGCTAGAGATATACTAGTTGTCACGCCCTTGGATGTCATCTCGTCGATCATTAGAGCCTCCATGTGGGTGTTCCTAGTACTGAGTATCACCCCATCCACAAATTGTTTTTAATTTTTTTAAACATATGCTTATCATTTCCTCTAAACTATTTGTCACCCACTTGTCATACTTTTTCTTTCCTCTAAACATTTTGGGTTTATATTAATTGACACCTCTCAAAGTGTCCATGAAGAGACCAACCTACATATTATGATCTTTTTTTGCATAAACCCATTAGCTTAAATGTATATAAGAAACTCATTTCATGTTGACAAACACATTTGCTATTATAACTTTCTATGTTGTGCTCATAATAAAATTATGATGTGATTATACAAAGAATACAATTAAAAAAAATAACACATCAATAACATAAATAGGATGGGTTGGTGATACTCTTACCTTTTAAGGTAATCTCTAAACTAAATAATAGATTACGAAGAATATGATTAAAAAAAAATAACACAACAATAACATAATTAGGATGGGTGGTGATACTTTTACCTTTTAAGATATTCTCTAAACTAAATAACAGATTTGGATAACAATATACTCTTATGTCAATTGGGTTGGTAGGAATGATCGTTATCCTTCCCACCGAGGTTCAATTCTTACTAGTGACATGTTGAGATATTAATGAGTATATTGTTGTAATGACTTTGAGCCTTGTTGTTGAATGATCACTATCCTTCACACCGAGGTTCAATTCTCACTAGTGACATGTTGAGATCTTAATGAGTATATTGTTGTAATGACTTTGAGCCTTGTTGTTGACTAGCCTTGTACCTCGAAGATTATAGGGTTTGCCTTGGATACCATCCTCGAAATGAGGGGAAGTACCTGCTACATTTTGAGCTCTTAACGATTATAATGTTGCAATGTCTTTGATCCTTATTGTTGATCGGCCTTATCACTTGAAGATTCTAGGGTTTACACATGGTATCATCCTTGAGATGAAGGGAAGTAATAATTATATTTTTGCAATGGCTTTAAGCCTTGTTGTTGATCTACCTTGTACATTGAAGATTCTAGGGTTTACACTGGGTACCATCCTTGAAATGAGGAGAAGTGCATGGGGGTTTTCCCTGTGCAGTGTAACTTGGAAAAGGAAAAAGAAAAAGAAAAAAAAAACACTCTTATATCTTAATGAAATCACTTGTCTATTACTAAAAACACAATGTCTAAATAACCATGTTGGGAAGATGGCACCCTCAAATTGATTCGTGTAAACATTATAGGATTGAACAGATCCATTGTTTGTTTCCCAATCTTAGTAGAAGGCTAGAAGATCCACCGATTGAAGGAATACATAATCCACCCAAACTCGTGTCTAGGGGAAGAAGAGGGGACAAAGGAAATCAAGGAGATGAGGAACCACTAGAGCCAACAATGAGGGTTCACTCTGAATCTTCTAAATCCTTTGTCAAAATTTTGAAGAAAGACCCAAACCCATCCCCTTCGCAATTGTTAGCTATGTTTTGTTTTTGTATTTTTCTATGTATTGAATTTGAAGAATCTATTTTTGTATTCAGTTGTCTTCTCTCCTTGTATTAGTTCTTTGAGGGGAGAGGAATAAATCAATAAAAACTACCAAATTGACAAGATTCTTAGTCAAAACCTATTGTAACCTTGTTGTAGCATAAAACATATCTCCCAATTAAGTACTATTAAAAAAATACACACAATAAAAAGTTTTAAAATTCAACATTGTAAAATATCATAAATAGTTTTAAAATATCATAAATAGTTTTAAAATATTGTTTGATTGCAGCCTGACAGATGAAACTGCACCCGAACAATAAAAAAAATTGAGGGTTTTTTCACAACGAATGCAAATAATGAGGGAACACAAAGAAATTAAGGGATTTTATACAACAATTACAAAGAAGTCTTCCACGGATTGAGACTTATCCTTTCCCTTCTGAAGCACTTCAATATTGTTATGAAAAAACACATCATCATGTTTAGAGCATCCCCTCTTTGCAGGAAATTTCAAAAGTTAACTAGATGCTCTTCTTCATGGAGAGCAGCTAGGCACATAGATATCTACCTTAGGATTCTCTAACATCAAATGAACTTGTTGGAGTGCGAAAAGGGAAAAGCGTGTCAATAAAATTTATCATCTACCATGCCATCTATAACCTTACTAACACTTTTACCACCACCGACATATTAAGCCTCATAGTTCATACCTCATCTATTTTGTAAATACACCAAATCTTAAGGGTTCAAATGCACATAATAAATACTTGAAAAATAACCTCAACCTTTGAGCTTACCTTCCTTTGACATTAAGAGTGGGTTATTGGACCCTCATCCTTTGAGCCTATCCTCCTTTGGCATTAGGAGTGGGCTAGTGATTGAACCCTCAAAAAATGATTTAGACACCCTCCAATATATCATTCATATAGAATTAAGAGTGGGCTAATGATTGGACCCTCAAAAAATGATTTAGACACCCTCCAATATATCATTCATGTAGTGAACCTACTCTATCTTTCTAAAAAAAAAATAGCAAATACACTAAATAACCCTATCTCCTAATAATGTGTGGAACTACTCCTCTACAATTGCAATTATTAATACTCCAATATATCATTCATGTAGTGAACCTACTCCTCCATCTTTCTAAAATAAAAATAAAATAACAAATACACTAAATACACTAAATAACCCTATCTCCTAATAATGTGTGGAACTACTCCTCTACAATTGTAATTATTAATACCACACAATACCAACTAACCAAAAATCTACTGAGTGTAATTATTAATACCACACAATACTAGCAAACCAAACATCTATTGAGTGTAATTATTAATACCACACAATACCAACTAACCAACCATCTATTGAGTTTTTAAGAGAACGTTTAAAAATTCATCCCTTTTTATTTTATTTCTTTTATATAACTTGATAATGCCACGTGCCCATCGATGCCCAATAACCAAAAAAATGGGTCGATAAACCAACATCATGTTAGACTTGAATTAGAGATTTCGACTTTAAGTTACCAAGTTTAGGGATCCATACTAACTCCCTCATTTTTATAATTTAGTAATTTATGTATTTATGTAATGAAGAAATGGAATTAAGTAATTTATGTATTTATCATTATTATGTTAGTCATATTTCTTGCTACTCAATCGCGTCGAGGACTCGAACCACAAATGCTTCAGCTTTGAAGGCATGCATGGCCACGATACAACTGAAATTGCAAGCTCCTTGCTACGCAACTACTTCTTTCGGATACCCATCCACCGTTGTTCGAAGGGCCGTGATTTGTCTGATTGCAGCATGAAAGATGACTTTTAGACAACGATTGCATTTAGACAATTGATGTCTAAATGCTTTTAGAAATTGAATGCAAAGAATGTGGGAAAACAAAGATTGAGGAGCTCCCTGAAACCTTACTAACACTTTTAGCACCATTGACATATTAAGCCTCACACCTCATCCATTTTGTATATACACCAAATCTTAAGGGTTCAAATGCACACAAGAAATACTTGACAAATAACCTCATCCTTTGAGCTTACCTTCCTTTGGCATTAGGAGTGAGATAAGGATCGGAACCTCATCCTTTGAGCCTATCCTCCTTTGGCATTAGAAGTGGGCTAGTGATTGGACCCTCAAAAAATGATTTAGACACCCTCCAATATATCATTCAAGTAGTGAACCTGCTCCTCCATCTTTCTAAAAAAAATAGCAAATACACTAAATAACCCTATCTCCTAATAATGTGTGGAACTACTCCTCTACAATTGTAATTATTAATACTCCAATATATCATTCATGTAGTGAACCTACTCCTCCATCTTTCTAAAAAAAATAGCAAATACACTAAATAACCCTATCTCCTAATAATGTGTGGAACCACTCCTCTACAATTGTAATTATTAATACCATACAATACCAACTAACCAAACATCTATTGAATGTAATTATTAATACCACACAATACCAACTAACCAAACATCTATTGAGTTTTTAAGAGAACTTTTAAAAATTCATCCCTTTATATTTTAATTTTTTTTTATATAACTTGATAATGCCACGTGCCCATCGATACCCAATAACCATAAAATTGGGTCGATAAGACAACATCACGTTAGACTTGAATTAGATATTTCAACTTCAAGTTACCAAGTTTAGGGATCCATACTTGGTATCTACCATATGCTTCTCTAACATCAAATGAACTTGTTGGAGTGTGAAAAGGGAAAAGTGTGACAAAAAAATTTATCATCTACCATGCCATCTATAACCTTACTAACACTTTTACCACCACCGACATATTAATCCTCACAGCTCATACCTCATCCATTTTGTAAATACACCAAATCTTAAGGGTTCAAATGCACACAATAAATACTTGAAAAATAACCTCAACCTTTGAGCTTACCTTCCTTTGACATTAAGAGTGAGTTATTTGACCCTCATCCTTTGATCCTAGCCTCCTTTGGCATTAGGAGTGGGCTAATGATTGAACCCTCAAAAAAATGATTTAGACACCCTCCAATATATCATTCATGTAGTACTAGGAGTGGGCTAATGATTGGACCCTAAAAAAATGATTTAGACACCCTCCAATATATCAATCATGTAGTGAACTTGCTCCTTTATCTTTCTAAAAAAAATGGAAAATACACTAAATAACCCTATCTCCTAATAATGTGTGGAACTACACCTCTACAATTGTAATTATTAATACTCCAATATATCATTCATGTAGTGAACCTACTCCTCCATCTTTCTAAAAAAAATAGTAAATACAGTAAATAACCCTATCTCCTAATAATGTGTGGAACTACTCCTCTACAATTGTAATTATTAATACCACACAATACCAAGTAACCAAACATATATTGAATGTAATTATTAATACCACACAATACCAACTAACCAAACATCTATTGAGTTTTTAAGAGAACTTTTTAAAATTCATCCCTTTTTATTTTAATTTTTTTATATAACTTGATAATGCCACGTGCCCATCGATACCCAATAATCATAAAACTGGGTCGATAAGCCAACATCACGTTAGACTTGAATTAGAGATTTTGACTTCAAGTTACCAAGTTTAGGGATCCATACTTGGTATCTACCTTAGGCTTCTCTAACATCAAATGAACTTGTTGGAGTGCGAAAAGGGAAAAGTGTGACAAAAAACTTTATCATCTACCATGCCATCTATAACCTTACTAACACTTTTACCACCACTGACATATTAAGCCTCACAGTTCATACCTCATCCAATTTGTAAATACACCAAATCTTAAGGGTTCAAATGCACACAATAAATACTTGAAAAATAAACTCAACCTTTGAGCTTACCTTCCTTTGACATTAAGAGTGAGTTATTGGACCCTCATCCTTTGAGCCTAGCCTCCTTTGGAATTAGGAGTGGGATGATGATTGAACTGTCAAAAAAATGATTTAGACACCCTCCAATATATCATTCATGTAGCATTAGGAGTGAGCTAATGATTGGACCCTCAAAAAATGATTTAGACACCCTCCGATATATCATTCATGTAGTGAACCTGCTCCTCCATCTTTCTAAAATAAAATAGCAAATACACTAAATAACCCTATCTCCTAATAATGTGTGGAACTACTCCTCTACAATTGTAATTATTAATACTCCAATATATCCTTCATGTAGTGAACCTACTCCTCCATCTTTCTAAGAAAAAATAGCAAATACACTAAATAACCCTATCTCCTAATAATGTGTGGAACTACTCTACAATTGTAATTATTAATACCACACAATACAACCTAACCAAATATCTATTGAATGTAATTATTAATACCACACAATACCACACAATACCAACTAACCAAACATCTATTGAATGTAATTATTAATGCCACACAATACCAACTAACCAAACATCTATTGAGTTTTTAAGAGAACTTTTAAAAATTCATCCCTTTTTATTTTAATTTTTTTATATAACTTGATAATGCCACATGCCCATCAATACCCAATAACCATAAAATTGGGTCGATAAGCCAACATCATGTTAGACTTGAATTAGAGATTTTGACTTCAAGTTACGAAGTTTAGGGATCCATACTAACTCCCTCATTTTTATCCATCCTTTGGTGCAGGTAATGCTTTGAAAGTATTTAACCATTTTTATCCCTTCTCTTTTCCTGCTTCAAACTATGGCTCCATGATCTTGCCGTTTACGATCTCTAGCACTTTATTCTTGGCAAGGATGATGTCAATACTTGTCTTCGATGCTCTGAAGTTTGAATCCCCTTCTAACGTTTTTTTTGACTTCATAGAGTAAGTTATGGCTTTGTTGACTTTGACTTTGACTTTGACCAAAAATTCAAACTTGACGCCTAGGCTTGTTGAGAGTACCAGGGGGTGCGCTAGGCTAGGGCGCACTAGGCTATCTAGGAATCAGGTGAAGCACTTCACTTAAGGTGCCTCAACAAGAGGGTTAGGGTTTCGTTGCTGCAACAAAAATTTGACTGCAACGAGCTCAAAAATCTTCCAATCTATCTTCCAGTGGTTAGACTGTCCGAAGATAGTGTGGGCCCATAACCTGTTAAAATAACAGGTGTGCTTGTTTTCACCGTAGACAATATCTCAATATTGTCACCCAACCATAGGCACAAGGCCACCCTTGAGCACCTTAACCTTGACATATAGAATAATTCCTGAAGCAAACCCTAGAACCAATAGCCAATCAAGGTAGTGTACCTATCTCCAAAGCTAGTGCACCAAGCAGAAAGTCCAAACCATAAACCAAAGACCAAGTCACCACTGCAGCAACTGCAACTCTCCTCCAGTCATGCACACCACTAGTCCCTATGAAATCGTGAGAGTGAGTGATTCAAGATGAGCTCTAACACCCTCTATTTATAGTGCTCTAAGTAACATAACTGGGTTGACTTCTCTTCCTAGAGGCTAATAAATTATTATAAAATATTCTCTTTAGCCGACTTGTCTTCTAGGTTTATTTTCCATCCGTTAGGGTTTTTTGGGCTTCCAGGAATATTTATTCTAATCTCGTCAAAGGTTACACATGGAGGTTAATACCTCCCGCAACTACCGTAACATCAACAATTCCCTTTGTCTTCTCCAAGGGTTACTAGTAGAACAAGATCTTGGGTTTTGAAAACTGATGGTTATGGATTTAGACGTGGACTTCCATTCTGAAGAATTCTTTTGTAATGAAAGTTAAGATTTACTTTTACTAGTAGTCCTACGTTTTATTAGTGAATTTTTAACATTAAATGTTTGGCAAACAAATTTTGGTCTAAAATTCCTTTTAGACGCTATATGCTTTCAATTATATTGTATATAGTTATACTTTATGTGATACTCAACTTATTCATGAAACATATATTAGTAACATCTAATAATATCTTTGGAAATATTGCTAAGACTGTCACATACTAGATGGACCAAAATACAAAAAAGATTTGATTTTTTAGAATATAGCGGAGACTAAATCATATTAAAGATGAACCAATGATTTGATCTGAGTTGAACATAGCACCTAAAAAGTTATTAAGTAATATTATGGAATTTAGGTATTCAAGCTATCTCACTCTTATTAGATGATCATGCTACAAGATATCGTCCTATCGAATTGAATTTTACTAATTTCATTTTATCTAAAATTAATATTTAATTAGGGTAATCATGAATAATTTTAAGAAATTTGTCCTATCGAATTGAATTTTACTAATTCCACTTTATCTAAAATTAATATTTAATTAGGGTAACCATGAATAATTTTAAGAAATTCAGAGCTTTAAGGTCTTAGACATGTCAATGGAAATGAGAATAAAATCTTTGGAGGTGGGACTAAGAAAGCATCACAAAGACAAAGATAACAATAGATAATCAATAAGCTTGTAATTAAGAAGGCTAACAATTGAGAATCAGTAAGCTTGTAATTAAGAAGAAATCACAAAGATAATAATACATAATGATGTTAGTATCAAAGTAAAGATAATAATACATAATGATGTTAGTACCAAAGTAAGGGAGGGGAGGAAAGTTATGTTAGTTTTTTAATTCATAATTTTTAAGTGTACAATGCTTTATAACCACCTTTGTATTTTATAGTTCAAAATTATTTATATTTTAGTAAGCTAATCATTTATGCTCCATTGCAATATATGTTTTATTAGACACAATTTATGTCATGGTTTAATATGTATTTTTTATTAGTAATGTAATGTTTGAATAGTGAAATGCTGATTTAAATTAATGAATGTTTTAACCATTTACAATAGTATATGAAACCAAAGATCATATAGACAAAAAGTTAAAATGTTACTTAGTTTCTATGCTATTAATTCGTAAAATTAATAAATAAATTGAGATAAGTTGCTATGATTTTATAATTCTTTCACTTCCTATTTTACTTTGGTTAGTGGTATGAAAATCAGTAACATTACATAGCTCAAAAATCACTTTATATTAAAATGTTATATTAATAATAGTTTAATAATCACTTTATCTTTAAATTTTATATTAAGAATAGTTTAATTAATTTTTAAAGGTTTTTAAATTTCAAAATAATAATAATAATTTTATACTTCAAAAAATTTAATTTATTTTTCAAATTTATTGTTCATATTTTTTTATTATTTTTCAAAATTAATAACATTCTAATTATAAAAAAACATTTATTTTAAATGGTTAAATGTGAATTAATCCTTATTTATGCATTTAATTTATTTTTCAAATTTATTGTTCATATTTTTTATTATTTTTCAAAATTAATAATATTTTAATTATAAAAAAACATTTTTTTAAAATAAATAATATTTTAAATGATTAAATGTGAATTAATCCTTATTTATGCATTATGAATATGGTTGAAAATATTACAACACTTTATATGGTTATTATAAGGTTGGTGACTTTTAACTTTCTATATATAATATTTACAATTTATAATATTTATAAAAATATTAAAAATAAAATATTTTAAAATAACGATTGTTTTTTTTAATCTAAAATTCACTGAACTTTTTTTATTATATATAAAAATCACGGAAATGCATTGAATGCTCTAGTAAATTGGAAATAACCTAATAACAACATTAATCTTAACAATAACATAATTAGAATGGGTTGGTGATACTCTTACCTCTTAAGATAATCTCTAAATTAAAGAATATATTTGAATAACAAGACACTCTTATATCAATTGGGTTTAGATTGGGTGGTTGGGAGGAATGATTGTTATCCTTCCCACCTAGGTTCAATTCT
>ML791204.1:41468-60689 GCA_009831015.1 Picea engelmannii
TATATATATATATATAGATATACATTAATTGTAATTGTTTTAAAACATTATTAATTTTTTTTTTTAAGTAAAAAAGGATAGGATCTGTTATATTATCATTTTCAAGTTACAATGACTGTTTGCGATGCTAGCTCTCCTGCCTAAACAGGAAACCGAGATAGTTGGGCATCCTGTGCCATGTGTTTCCCAGTGAACAAAATTTACAGAGTTCCGTCTTGCTCGAAGGAAACCAGGACTGCCACCCATTAAGTTTAAACTGTATGCCATAAACTAGTTGCAAAATAACTAAGATCTAACTGGGCCAAAGCCTAGTTCAGAAACAGAAAAAGAAAATTCCTAACCAAGAACATCATTGAACCTTTTAGCATGTGCGTTCGTCCTTGTCCCCGTGCTTTCACCAACCTGCTGGAAGCGCGTAGGCCTGCGCGCACGTTGGACATTGCCGCTTTGGAAGGGTTCTGCAGTGAGCCGCGAACATCATGTCGATCCGTTTATCAATTCGGGTGAGGTGAAATACCTGGTCATCCAGTAGACTCCTCAGATCGAAGATGAGAGCGAGGTACCCCGAGTCGATGGAGAGTTGCTGGTCCTTCCAGTGGCTATCGACAGAGGCTGGGGGAATGGGCTCTGTTGCACCCTCACTTGCATGTGCCGATCGGTTGGAAAACTGGGTCGCTATCTCCATAGGTGCACCAGGTGGTGAGTCTCTGTTCCCCTGGGTACGGGACGAGGTCTCTTCTTCTACATAACAAGTGGTGAAATGCTCCTCTGGATTGTTGGCTTTGGGACCAAGCGGATTGCCCACAGGTGGAGGCTTGTCGTCTGAGCCAAAATCTGTGGGTGGATTCCAATTGTCCAGGACTGTGAACAGAGGGAGCTTGTGATAGCTCTGCATGGCGTCCTCCAAGGTAATCTCTTCCACGTACACCATTGGAGGCGTTCGTGGTTTCTTGCGCCTTTGGATGGATGCCATGGCCAATGCCTGCTCAAATTTCTTCTGTCTCTAGCGTCGAGATTCGGCTGTGTACCAAGCGGCACCCTTGCGTGGTTTGCCTCTTGCTCTGGGCATGGTGGAGACCCTGGAAGTGACCAGGGTTCCTTGCGAATGGAATGCTCTGCTCCAGAGCTTCAATGGGACATCAAATTGCTGCTCTGGTGGAATGAACTGTTGCTGCTCCGGTGGAATGAACGTTGCGATGGGCGAATGTCGCTCGACTCTGTCAATTCGGGTGATAAGGAGGAGGGCCACCATGACCGCCATAGCCATTAAGGCTTGTTGTTGAGTGCGCTGGTGCCCTGTACCATTCACTTGTGTGAGGGGGCTCATCGACTGGTTATGGCTGCGCATATTCATGCTCGGTTAATGACTGAGTGGATGGTCGTCGGTGGATGCATTAATACTGCGTCCTGACGTTGTCCCGCGTGGCTCCGGTTTGGAATGTGGCACCCCATCCGGGGAGTTTTAAAACATTATTATTAAAATTGATTAATAATTAAATTATTTTATAAATGAAAAATAATACTAATAAATTAGTTACCAAGTTTAGGGATCCATACTAACTTCCTCATTATTATAATGGCTTGAGAAGTAATTTTTTCATCGTGGCTTGGAGATGGATGTGGCTCTTACCATTTTTCCTGGAAGCTAATGTAAACTCATGTAAACTCTTCATGTAAGGGTCAACACATCGACTCCATTCATTCCCTCCAGACAAAACAAAATATTGTCCGATTGCAGCATGACATACGACTTTTAGACAACGATTGCATTTAGACAATTGTTGTCTAAATGCAACAAGGGTTTTAGAAATCGAATGCAAAGAATGTGGGAAAACAAATATTGAGGAGCTCCTTGAAACCTTACTAACACTTTTACCACCACTCACATATTAAGCCTCACACCTCATCCATTTTGTAGATACACCAAATCTTAAGGGTTCAATTGCACACAAGAAATACTTGACAAATAACCTCAACCTTTGAGCTTACCTTCCTTTCCAATTAGGAGTGAGCTAAGGATTAGACCCTCATCCTTTGAGCCTAACCTCCTTTGGCATTAGGAGTGGGCTAGTGATTGGACCCTCAAAAAATGATTTAGACACATTCCAATACATCGTTCATGTAGTGAACCTACTCCTCCATCTTTCTATTTTTTTTTTAGCAAATACACTAATTAACCCGATCTCCTAATGATGCGTGGAAATAACTACTCCTCTACAATAATAGTTATCAATACCACACAATACAAACTAACCAAACATCTATTGTGGAACTACTCCTCTACAATTCCATGCTGGGACTTGCATAATAACTTAAATTTTCCCTCAAAAAATTTGAGTTAATGCATAATGTTCTCCTGCTCCTCCTTGGTCTTTTCTAGTGCATTCCCAACCATTTCCTTGACTATCCAATACATTGATGTTATTTTAAAGTACTTGGTTTCTCTTGTTCTAGAGTAATATGGGTCCTCTACCCATTCCTGAACCTCATACAATATCTTCTCTTCTATAATAGTTTGCCTCTAGCCTTAGATTCCCTCTTCCACCTCCTCAACTTCATTTTTCTCCACCTCTGATAAGAGTTTTTGGTCTCAAGTTCCTGCCAGCCAAGCCTACCGAGTTGTGTACGTATTGTTCATTAGCCCTTGGAGAGGGGAAGTTTCTTTTTTCTTGTCCTCATGTTGGCTCCCCCTCTCCTCCTTTGTTGGTCCTCTAGCCACATTGGAAAAGAATCAACTCTCTGAGATTACTAGGGGGCGGTAGCCAATGCTTCCATCTTTTCGGTAACCTTATAGAATTCCTATTTCCATTTCACCTTTCCCAGGTAATGCCCACTTTTTCCTTTGCATAAAAAACAACCTTGCACTCAGTCCTTTTTTTTTTAGACACTCCAACTCCCTGCGTGATGCCCAAGACTGAGGATCTTTCCTACCCTGCAACTACGTCACCACTGATCTCCCAATACAACAAAACCATGCACTCTGCCCTCTATTTTTTTCATTGGGATATTTGTTGCTAGTATACCCCTCTCCAATTATCTAGGATGCGACTACCACCCAATGAACATACGTTGGGCCACCTTTCCAATCCTCTACATCATTTCTCCTCGTACTCTCCATTCTTTCTTCCTGATACTTTTCCTTCCACAACACTGATGGCCTCGTAGCCCACCAAGTAGACCACCTCCTACGTTAATGGCTATCATCAATACCACACATGGAACGAGCTGGTATGAACCCCTTTAGCTCCAAGCCACCTCAATTCCCACAATTCTCTGTATGCACTAGTGATTTGCTAGTTGTCATGCCCTTGGTTGTCTTCACGTTGATCTTTAGAGCTTCCATGTGGGTGTGCCTAGTATCGATGAGTATCACCCCATCCAAGAATTGTTTTTAATTTTTTTAAACATATGCTTATCGTTTCCTCTAAACAATTTGTCACCCACTTCTTATACTTTTGCTTTCCTCTAAACATTTTGGGTTAATATTAATTGGCACCTCTCAAAGTGTCCATGAAGAGACCAACTTACATATTATGAGCTCAATGTGCATAAACCCATTAGCATAAATGTATATAATAAACTCATTTCATGTTGACAAACACATTTTCTATTAAAACTTTCTATGTTGTGCTCATAATAAAATTATGATGCGATTATACGAAGAATACGATTAAAAAAAATAACACATAAATAACATAATTAGGATGGGTTGGTGATACTCTTACCTTTTAAGGTAATCTCTAAACTAAATAATAGATTATGAAGAATACGATTAAAAAAAATAACACATCAATAACATAATTAGGATGGGTTGGTGATACTCTTACCTTTTAAGATAATATCTAAACTAAATAATAGATTTGGATAACAATATACTCTTATGTCAATTGGGTTGGTAGGAATGATCATTATCCTTCCCAGCCAGGTTCAATTCTCACTAGTGACATGTTGATATATTAACGAGTATATTGTTGTAATGACTTTGAGCCTTGTTGTTGAATGATCGTTATCCTTCCCTGATGTTCAATTCTCACTAGTGACATGTTGAGATCTTAACGAGTATATTGTTGTAATGACTTTGAGCCTTGTTGTTGACTAGGCTTGTACCCCAAAGATTCTAGGGTTTTCCTTGGATACCATCCTCAAAATGAGGGGAATTACCTGCTACATGTTGAGCTCTTAATGATTATATTTTTGCAATGGCTTTGATGCTTGTTGTTGGTCGACCTTGTACCTTGAAGATTCTAGGGTTTACACTAGGTATCATCCTTGAAATGAGGGGAAGTAACAATTATATTGTTGCAATGGCTTTGATCCTTGTTGTTGATCGGCCTTGTACCTTGAAGATTCTAGGGTTTACACTGGGTACCATCCTTGAAATGAGGAGAAGTGCATGGGGGTTTTCCCCGAGCAGTGTAACTTGGAAAAAGAAAAAGAAAACACTCTTATATCTTAATGAAATCACTTGTCTATTACTACAAAGAAAATGTCTAAATAATCATGTTGGGAAGATGGCACCCTCAAATTGATTCGTGTAAACATTATAGGATTGAACAGATCCATTGTTTGTTTCCCAATCCTAGTAGAAGGCTAGAAGATCCACGGATTGAAGGAATACAGAAGCCACACAAACTCATGTCTAGGGGAAGAAGAGGAGATAAAGGAAATCAAAGAGATGAGGAACCACTAGAGCCAACAACGAGGGTTCACTCTGAATCTTCTAAATCCTTTGTCGAAATTTTGAAGAAAGACCCAAACCCATCCCCTTCACAATTGTTAGCTATGTTTTGTTTTTGTATTTTTCTATGTATTGAATGTGTAAGATTATATTTTTGTACTCATTTGTCTTCTCTCCTTGTATTAGTTCTTTGAGGGGAGAGGAATAAATCAATAAAAACTACCAAATTGACAATATTCTTAGTCAAAACCTATTGTAACCTTGTTGTAGCATAAAAAATATCTCCCAATTAAGCACTATTAAAAAAATACATACAATAAAAAGTTTTAAAATTCAACATTGTAAAATATCATAAATATTTTTAAAATATTGTTCGATTGCAGCATGACAAACAAAACTGCACCTGAACAATAAAGAAATTGAGGGCTTTTTCAAAACGAATGCAAAGAATGCAGGAAAGCAAAGAAATTGAGGGATTTTATACAACAATTGCAAAGAAGTCTTCCACAGATTGAGACTTCTTCTTTCCCTTCTGAATCACTTCAATCTTGTTATGACAAACCACATCCTCATGTCTAGAGCCTCTCCTCTTTGTAGGAAATTTTAAAATTTAACTAGATGCTCTTCTTCATGGAGGCTAGCTAGGCACAGAGAGGTATCTACCTTAGGCTTCTCTAACATCAAATGAACTTGTTGGAGTGCGAAAAGGGAAAAGTGTGACACAAAACTTTATCATCTACCATGCCATCTATAACCTTACTAACACTTTTACCACCACTGACATATTAAGCCTCACAGTTCATACCTCATCCATTTTGTAAATACACCAAATCTTAAGGGTTCAAATGCACACAATAAATACTTGACAAATAACCTCAACCTTTGATCTTACCTTCCTTTGACACTAAGAGTGAGTTATTGGACCCTCATCCTTTGAGCTTAACCTCCTTTGGCATTAGGAGTGGGCTAATGATTGAACCCTCAAAAAAATGATTTAGACACCCTCCAATATATCATTCATGTAGCATTAGGAGTAGGCTAATGATTGGACCCTCAAAAAATGATTTAGACACCCTCCAATATATCATTGATGTTGTGAACTTGCTCCTCTATCTTTCTAAAAAAAAATAGCAAATACAATAAATAAGCCTATCTCCTAATAATGTGTGGAACTACTCCTGTACAATTGTAATTATTAATACTCCAATATATCATTCATGTAGTGAACCTACTCTTCCATCTTTCTGAAAAAAAATAGCAAATACACTAAATAACCCTATCTCCTAATAATGTGTGGAACTACTCCTCTACAATTGTAATTATTAATACCACACAATACCAACTAAGAAAACATCTATTGAATGTAATTATTAATACCACACAATACCAACTAACCAAACATCTATTGAGTTTTTAAGAGAACTTTTAAAAATTCATCCCTTTTTATTTTAATTTTTTTATATAACTTGATAATGCCATGTGCCCATCGATACCCAATAACCATAAAACTGGGTCGATAAGCCAACATCACGTTAGACTTGAATTAGAGATTTCGACTTCAAGTTACCAAGTTTAGGGATCCATACTTGGTATCTACCTTAGGCTTCTCTAACATCAAATGAACTTGTTGGAGTGCGAAAAGGGAAAAGTGTGACACAAAACTTTATCATCTACCATGCCATCTATAACCTTACTAACACTTTTACCACCACTGACATATTTAGCCTCACAGTTCATACCACATCCATTTTGTAAATACACCAAATCTTAAGGGTTCAAATGCACACAATAAATACTTGACAAATAACCTCAACCTTTGAGCTTACCTTCCTTTGAAATTAAGAGTAAGTTATTGGACCCTCATCCTTTGAGCCTAGCCTCCTTTGGCATTAGGAGTGGGCTAATGATTGAACCCTCAAAAAATGATTTAGACACCCTCCAATATATCATTCATGTAGCATTAAGAGTGGGCTAATGATTGGACCCTCAAAAAATGATTTAGACACCCTCCAATATATCATTCATGTAGTGAACCTACTCCATCTTTCTAAAAAAAAAATAGCAAATACACTAAATAACCCTATCTCCTAATAATGTGTGGAACTACTTCTCTACAATTGTAATTATTAATACTCCAATATATCATTCATGTAGTGAGCCTACTCCTCCATCTTTCTAAAATAAAAATAAAATAACAAATACACTAAATAACCCTATCTCCTAATAATGTGTGGAACTACTCCTCTACAATTGTAATTATTAATATCACACAATACCAACTAACCAAACATCTATTGAATGTAATTATTAATACCACACAATACCAACAAACCAAACATATTGATACACACAATACCAACTAACCAAACATCTATTGAGTTTTTAAGAGAACGTTTAAAAATCCATCCCTTTTTATTTTAATTTTTTTATATAACTTGATAATGCCACGTGCCCATCGTTACCCAATAACCATAAAAATGGGTCGATAAGCCAACATCATGTTAGACTTCAATTAGAGAATTCGACTTTATGTTACCAAGTTTAGGGATCCATACTAACTCCCTCATTTTTATAATTTAAATAATTTATGTATTATGCATTAAATGAAGAAATGCAATTAAATAATTTATGTATTTATCATTATGTTAGTCATATTTCTTGCTCCTCAATCGCGTCGAGGACTCGAACCATAAATGCTTCATCTTTGAAGGCATGCGTGGCCACATGATTTGTTTTAATTTTCTTTTTAATGTCTCGACTCAACATATATTCGATATCATTGGCCATGCAAGCAACGTTAGTACAGTGCTCAAGATTTTGAATTGATACAGTGTTGGAGTGAGCGAGTATGTTGTCTCATCAACCAGCCTACGTGTACCCCAAAGCCCGATTTGGAATTGGTAAAACATTTGGTGCAGGTAATGCTTTGAAAGCATTTTATCCATAGAAATTATTTGTGTTGATGTTGATGAACAGGACGAAGCAAAGGACATGGCATATGCTGTATAATTATTTTACTCTGCCGCCGTTTCAAAGGGATGAAATCCGTTTTAGAAGCTTTTTTTGGGTGACAGACGGAACTAACCAGGCCAATAGTCCGGGCATAACTAACCAGTCCAATAGTCCAGGCATGTAAATTATTACTTCAGCTTTGACTCCTGAAGTCTACCAGCTTTTCTACAAAATTCAGCAAACCTGAAACCTTTATCACTGACATATTCAAGAAATTCAACCGCATATTCAAGCAATCGCCGCACCTGGAATGCCTTCACCGGATAATACTACAGATCGAACGTATTTCCAAATTTCCGAACTGCTCTGCGTACTGGTTATTCAGTTGCACAAACAACAATAGAACAACAAAGCCCAGAAAAGGCAAAAGCACAATATCGTGCGGCTCGTCACTCACTGAAAGCGCAGGCTCGGATCACTCACTGAAAGCGAGAGGTCAGATCGTGCGGCTCTGCAATTGCCAAGTGGTAGTTTGGTATCGCCACGTGGCATGCAGCCAACGCTCAAATCCGACGGCTCTCATCTCGCAACGTGGCATGCATCCAATGCCCAGATCCAACGGTTCTCATCTCACCACGTGGCATGAATCCACTGGACAAATCCGGCGGTTCTTATCAGGCCACGTGGCGCGCATCAAATGGCGACTTCTAACCTCTCTGCTCTCGCCACGTGGGGTGCATCAACGACGACATCGAGCCTATTCACAGATCATACTGATTCCGAAGGCGAGGCCACTGCTTCCGCTTCTCCAAGAGACGAAGAAGAACCCTGTCCCTACCGGATTGTAATTTTACAGCCTCTACCTGTAAAAACTCTGAATCTGCAGAAGCTAGCAGCCTGGATGAGGTGAGTAAACTCTTGAAAACCCAGTTCGGAATTCAGTTTCTGCTCAACAAATTCATATTCAATTAGAGAGCGATTCGACCTCGACATCGATCTCGCACGCTTTGGGCTCTAGTGTTATAAGCATGGAAGGTGAAGAATTCGATGAAGACAATGTGCAGGTAACCGGAAGAAATATGAGCGAGTCTATAGATTCATTTGTGGAAACTCTTCATGAGAACTCTCTCCATTAGTGTCTAGAAAAAATGAAGATTATAAATATTCAACTCTAGAAGTTGGCCCAAATGGAGTGCCATTGTTCTGCACTGCAAGAGGATGCAGAGTTTCTCATGTGTCTGAGACTGAGTATATGAGTAGAGGATCTGGTATTGAAAGAAGAGGAGGAAATTGTGAAGCAGTTTGAGGATCTGGTATTGAAAGAAGAGGAGGAAATTGTGAAGCAGCAGAAGATCAGAATTCCAAGAACAGCAGAGATAGGTATTGTCATTTAGTATGTTTGAAGCAAATCCTGGCAATCCACTTCTTCTCAGCAACTATGCCAAGTTTGTGCATGAGGTAATTAATTAGCACAGATTCTATGTTTCTGACTTCATGAACTAGATATGAAATTGTAATTTTATGATTGTACCATATTGATTATCCAGTGGATTCAGGGATATTGGGTTTGATGTATTTATGGGTAGAGGTACTGTCACTCCATTCCAAGTTCACATTGGAAACACATATCGATGCAACTCCAGCTGAAACTTATTTTGCTCGAGCAGTGAAGGCTGCCCCCGATGACTGGTGAGGGGTAAATCYCATATGCTCAKAGGAATTTTGAGGATGTTTTTCGACATTWAAAATCCATTACAATATACTCATTATGAGTTTAACATGTTCTTTACGGGAAGTGAACCCGGGTGGAGAGGATAACAACCATTTCTCACAACCATCCAAGCTAAACCCAATTTACTGCTGCTTAAACTTATACAATCTATAAATAACAAAGCAATAACAAGAAGATTATCACAGCAGTCCATTCTTGAATTCATGAAAAAATTTGAGCAATAACATGGTGAATATAACATTGGGTGGTTTAGTTAGATTTGCATTTTCAGCTATGAAAGTGAATTAAAGAATAAGGTGCAGTAGCAGTCTTATAAGTTGCAGTATTGTCGATGCAACTCTTGTGAATAGGGAAGTTCTGGCAGCAGAAAGACCTGAAAATTTAATACTTTGAAGGCTGTTATGCCACATATATTGACATGAAAAATGTGTAGTATATAACTTAATGAAATATTACTAATAGCCAAACTTATGCTATCCTGTTTTCTGAATACCACATGAAATTGTCAATGTTTATATAGGCTTAGTTTTTAAGTCTTGTGGTGCAATTCTTGCTTCATATTAAAAAGAAAATTAAAAAATCTAATGTTGTATTCCCGAATACACAATTCACAATTCATTTATGATGCCTTTGGATTACAACTCGAGTGGACGTGCAGAGCGAAGAATAATACAAAATATACCGCCGTTTGTAGTGCCATAACAGCGTAAATGTCAAATAAGTTATTACAGCGTAAATGTCATGTCAAATTAAATAAATAAGTTATTACAGCGTACATGTCAAGTTATTAGTCTTGGAATTAGCATTCTACTAAATAGTGTTTTTTTTTAGGTAATATGGCCACATAAATTTACACGAAATTATTATTTTTTGTTGTTTAAAATCTAGTTTTAAATGTGGAAATAGATTCAGCAAGCTGAAAAACTCACAGTGTGTTTTGATTATACAGAAATAATCACTCAAATCTTGCCGGATTTTGAGCAAATCTCTCCTGAAAAAATGAAAAAAATCATCAGAGAACATTCATTTCGTAGAATGTTTAGACTACACCAGTTTTATATGTGTGATTTTGATTATACTAAAGATTGTAGTTTTGGTTGTTG
The DNA here is from genome assembly GCA_009831015.1 of Picea engelmannii. Taxonomy (NCBI): domain Eukaryota; kingdom Viridiplantae; phylum Streptophyta; class Pinopsida; order Pinales; family Pinaceae; genus Picea; species Picea engelmannii. The sequence continues at coordinate 51,934 of ML791204.1, forward strand.
TTATTATTGATATTGTGTAATTTGTATTTTAGGAGGGTAACTGTTTTGCAGTTTTGATTGTTATTATTATTGATCATTGTAGAGTATGTCTTTGTGTGTTTTTAGGAGGTTTTTCATTTTTTTTGTGTTTTTAAGAGGGTTTTAGGTCTTAGTTGGATGTTCTAGGTATTGGAATTAGCAACTCCCACTTCTTTTATTTGAATTAGCAACTCTTACTTCTTTTATGTGTGATATTTGGTTATACTAAAAGTTGTAACTTTTCTTTTATTTGAATTAGCAACTCTTACTTCTTTTATGTGTGATATTTGGTTATATTAAAAGTTGTAACTTTGGTTGTTATTATTATTGATCATTGTAAAGTAGAGTTTGTCTTTGTGTGTTTTTAAGGAGGTTTTTCGCCTATTCTTGTGTGTTTTTAGGAAGTTTTTAAATGGATGAAAGTGTATGGAGGTAGCTACAAAACTAGATAAAAAATCCACGTGTGATGACACCTTCAAACAAGAAGTGAACCAAAGATATGATCCACAAGCACCAGATCTCGAAAAAGCAAAGAAGAATCCTCACTGCAACAATGAGAGAAGTAATTGGTTCTAGATCAGAATGGAAATGTTGTAGATATTCAATAAAAGTCACAAAGCACCTTGGTTGTGGAAAGAAAATTGTCTGAAAAATAGATCTGAGATCCCCAAGCACCAGATATGCAAGATGATTGAAAACTCCACGTGGCCAAGGAAATAATGGTTGATCTTAAGCAACAAAAGTTTCATTAGTTAAGAAATCCTAATTTCCTAGCAACAAACCGCCCCCCCAAAAGGCAAATCTGTTGATTTTATGGTAAGCTGATGCATTTTAATTTTCCTACTAATTTAGCGTAAACTGAACCATAACTACTGCAACAAACCAGGATCACATGAAGAATAACCATGCACAAGAACACAAGAAGTATCTTGGGAAACCCTTCTCAACAAGGGAAGAAAACCCAACCAATCCTTTGCTATATTCTTAAGAGAAAGACCTCCCACACCATCACCAAACCTAGCACACAAGAGGGTGTTGTAATTCTCATAATTTCGGACCACAACTTCTGAAATCATGAAATGACACAATGATAAGTGTGTTTCCTCAATGGGGATTCACCTTTATTGATATAAGACTTGTCACGTCAAATGATGTGTCTATTGGCACAATAGGGCCGACCTCAATAACTCAAAATATAATTAATAATTACCATATTAATTATCTCTTACTTTAAGGTGGGGCCGCCATGTACCCTTTATATTACAATTATGGTTACACGTAGGTTTGACTCTTGAACAATATAGAAAGGGATCGCATACACCCACTAGTGCTCAGTCACTAGGGGCACATCCATAGGGATGTCCATATCTCTATCTCACTGCATCTCACAAGAGAACCACACTCACTAGTGCTCAGCCACTAGGATCACGTTCACCTGTGCTCATCCACAGGCACATCCAACTCAGTAGATCTTCTTTCTCACTGCATTACACAGGAGAGTCATCTGGAGTTCATCATCTCAACTCTTTGCTCAGAGGAGGCTAATACATCGTTTTCATCTATGTCTCATAATGATGCACCCAGCTCATGTGAATTCACACGTTCACCTTGTGCTCAACCACATGCACGTCCAACTCAACATATCTCATTTCTCACTGTGTTGCACAGGATAATCATTTGGAGTTCTTCTCAACTCTATGTAAGGAGGAGGCCATCACTACGTTCCAACTCTGTCTTAGATAGGAACCATACACCCAACTCATGGGATGTCTCTCAGGTCAACTCAATCATTTTGTGTCCTGGAGGATGTCTCACGCAGCTATAATCATCAACAAAATCAACCCCTCAACAGAGAATTTGTTGCGGTGAAACCCTCGTGCTGAGTGAAAATGACCTTTAAGAGTGAAATCATTGTAGAAAATCTTGGATCTAAGGTAGAAAATCTCTGATGAAACCGTTGGATCTGCCCTCTCTTAGCAAGAACATGACTGTACCTTAGAAAATCTCTGATGAAACCGTTGGATCTGCCCTCTCTTAGCAAGAACATGACTGTACACACGAGGTTGTACGTTTTGGGGTTGAAATTGGTGATGAAACTTGTTGAATCGGCCTTCAACAGGTAAATATGCCTTTGGAATAAGCAATCAACCCTCCCAAAACATGAAACAAACCTTTAAGTAAGTAGGTTAGCCTCATGAGCAACAAATCGGCGGTTGTACAACTCATAAATTCATGCCCACTGAGAAATTGGTCGTGGAGAGGCGGGGGAAATTTTTTCTCTCGGATCAAACTTCGGAAGAAATGGTTAGGTTCGATTAAAAAAATAGCCTTAGTAAACCACCAAACCTAAAATTTGGCACACAAAACTTTATGTTTTTGAAAATTTCATTTTCCTAGGCTAGGTTATGCAAACTAATTTTTGTAGAAAAGGGCTCAGAAAGAGCTCAATAATTTTTCTATTCCTTAGACCATATGGATGATCTAGCATAAGGATCCAAAGATTTTTGTATTCCTTAGACCATATGGATGAGCTAAAGATCAAAACCATAAACCACTTACTCTCTCACACACTATGTCTCTACTAAAGGGATTCCTGCACCGCTATTATATGTGAGAGAGTGAAAGGAGACCAATTCCCATAATGCATGTGGGATAAACCCTTTTTACAATATAGAGAGTTATTAAAGAATAACATTACAAAATGCCATAGCCATGTAATCTAAGACCACTAGGAAATCATTAACTCATTCTAACATTAATAGAGTCATTATTGAAGAGATGAACATATGGTTTGATTATATGTATGTACTTGGGTTAGTTGGATAAGGTTCTCTTAATGTATAAAGAATTATTATATAACTCATCTCTATTATTATTTTGAGAGTTGTGCTTGATGTTCACATTTGATATACATTGTGTGTACTCTAATTTATTATATATTTTTTGAATATTTGATACATAACCAATTCCTACATCAACACCTCCAACAATTGATATTATTCAATCTTCATAAAATAAAATAATAACACTTATATCATTATGATCTTAAAAGCAATTTCACTTTGAATGGTTTTACAATTAGAATATTCTTATAATGGAGAAGGGGCAATTTCACTTTGAGTAGTCTTACAATTATAATATTCTTATAATTAATGCGGAAGGGGAGAAGAGGAATTAATTACATTCTTTAGATTTGAAAAAGGAATCAAATCCTATAGTGTCATTAACTATGGCAAAGCAAAAGTGTAAGTAATGATATCAATATATAGACTTAATTAGACATCATTGTAAATAGCTACTTAGACCTAGACCAAGAAATCAAATTATATATATAAAAATCAAGTTTAACTTATAAAAATCATAACCCCAAGCAAATCAATTGTGGTTATCCTTTTCTTCACCACACACCTATATATGAGTTGTCATCGTTAAACAAATTATTTTAAGATAAAGTTTACTATGAAATCTCTATCTCTAATTTTAATCTACTTGAAATTCAAGTCTAACATAATCATTAACTATTATTGTAAATGGAAATTAAACCATTTTCCATTCTAAAAAGGCAAAAACATTTCATAATATTAAAAAAAAATAACATTGATAAATAAATTTTATTTTATTATTATCTTTAGAAATTTGTTTGATAACAAAGGATGGACGGGAGACAGAGCGGTTGGTAAAGACCTTTTCTCCATGTTGGGAGGAGGTATTGAGTTCAATTCCAGCTGGGTCTCCGGGACAAATTGTAATGGCTGTTAGTGCTAGTCTGAACAGATCTCCACTGTTTTCACCTTTTTGTGACTTGCCTGTTTACTCAAACATGTCTTACTCAACTTAAATCTCTCAACAAGGTGAGCTGGCGACTCGGTTGGCTCTTGCCTCAACAATTGGCTTTTTTCTAATAATTCCTACCCTTTGTTATCAGCCTTTCTTTGCTGGAACATTTGTCTTAATAGGAACGAGACAGTCTTTGATGAGGGCTGCCCTTCGACTCATTGGGTGATCTACAAAACACTTGTAGCGGTTGCTTCTTCGGTACCCGAATTAAACCTCATCCATTACACACCTCCAACATAAAATTCCCATCAAATAGAGTCATTGCTTGGTTTGATGGAGCTGTGCAACAAAACGACAAACTCTTTAGAGTTGGTGGAATGTTCCACGTAACAACTCGTTTCACGTAACAACTCGTTTCACCTTCCGGTGAACATTCAACTGTGGACAAGGTTCTAACACAAAGGCTAAACTCAGGGGGCTTGGGAAACACTCACCTTCACTGGAACACTGAACTTTTTTGAACTGATTCTTGGTGATGCAAAAATTGTAATTAATTGGCTCAATGGGAAGGCGGATCTCCAGGCGGCTGCCTTGTTTAGCGGGAAATATAAAACTCGAAAAGCCACTCGGCACTTTAAGACCTTATCTTTTGCCCATATCTTCAGAGAAGATAACTGTGTTGGAAAGATACATTGTCAAAAGAAGTACTGTCGATCAAATTAACTTCTCTCTATGCGAAAACGGCATTGAGGGTCCCTCCTCGACAATTCTGCTTTAATGCATGTTCTTTTTTTCAGAATTCTACAGAACTTTTAACGCAATCTTTTGAAGAATATGCTGGTTTTTTCTAGATCTCCTCCTCTAGGACAGAGGCTGTTTTGTTTTTTTCACTCTAGCAATTGGATAGGGAATGTCTCCTTATTCGCTGGCAACCGTTGATCATTGTTTTTTACTCTGGCACTGGATAGGGAGTGTCTCCTTAATCGCTGGAAACCGTTTGAACAGACCTGCGTTTTCAGGCACATGTAACATATGCAGAAAAAAATGCTATCATTTGTAAAAAATTATACTCTGTTTTGAATATAAAAATTATACTCTGTTTTGAATATAATGAGAAATTTTTTCCTTGGAAAAAAACAAAATACGTAAATTGAAGGTACTACAACTTTTCTAATTTAAATTTCAACATTCTATAAATGAATTCTATAGGCATATTGTTATCCGTAGCTAATGCTTGCAATATAAACATTGTACCCATGTACGAAAAAAAGTGAGTTTAATTTAATAATTGCATTTACAATAGTAGTGTGTACTAAATAATCATGATCACAACTCAACAATAATGGTAATGGAGAGTTTATATGTAATTTAATTTAAATATATATTTTATCTATGTTAGTTGGGAAAAGTTTGAGTAGCTGAAAGAAAAAGTTGTTTCTTTTCATTTAGATTCAAATTTTACTTTATTACATGTTTTTTCTTTGCAAATTTAATGTTGTTGAGATGTTTACTTAACCTTTAAACAATGAAGAATTTGATTTACCTTAAATATAATCCTTATTACATTACACAAAAATGTACAATCTCATGTTCAAAGGAAAACTTTTCATATCTTAACAAAGGGAAGACATAAAACATTTTTGGTGGAATAATTCGACTATGGGTTATCCCTAGAAAAAACATAGAAAAATGTTAGAGCATTTGTTATGATTCTAAGGGGGATATATATGGGGTTAAATGTCCATGTGATGGGGTTGAATGAGTATGTAATGGGTGTTGGCTCAATGAAGGTCCTACATGTGCAATAGGTGAGAATATGGATATATAGAGGTCAATATAGTCATTATTGGAGATATGGACATATGATTTGGCTATATAGATGTACTTGAATTATTTGGAGGAGGCTCCCCCAATGTATAAAGAATTATTATGTATTTCATCTTTATTATCTCTTTTGAAGTTGTGTTACTTATTTATATCATGTGTACATTGATAATGATTTGCATAGTGTGAGGAAGCTAAAGCCATATCTTAGAAGCAAGATATAAAAACATTACAACTATCATTAATGCAAAGAAATGATTTGCATATTATGGACAAGGTAAAGCCATATATTAAAAGTAAAATGTAAAAACATTACAATTATAATTATTACATAGAAATAATGTGTACATTACATATAAACCATAACCATATTGGAAAGTTCATACTTCAATATAATTACGGGCTTGTTGATATTTCAATATTCCATTATAAAAGTTTCGATATTTCAATATTCCATTATAAAAGTTTCTTGTTACACATAATAAAAGTTGATTATTGGTTGACTCTGATATAATGCCCCATTTTTTATTCCTTGATTAATTGTAATAAATCATGATTAGTTATGGTCTTATCTTAGCATAGAGATAATATTATCATGCCATGGTAATTTGAACAATGTAAATGTATTAATTGTTTAATAAAGAAAGTCAACAATTGACTGATAGGTAAAGCATCAGTACTTGCCATGATACCATGAGAGGGAATAGTGAGGGGGCATAGAGGGGGTTCATCATGATAATAATCCCAAGTCACATTGTTGAGTTATTTTTGGGAATAATTAGTTTATTTCCCTTTTCCCTAAATTCAAAGAACATGAATTAATGAGAAGGGTATGGTAGTTGAACAACCAATCATCCACAATGTATACAGTTATGGAGGAATGGCTGGGTAGCTGAAGATTGTTAGACAAGGGTACAAAAGTACCACCTCAACCCACGAGTCCCTTCTGATAGAAGCAAGAAAAGAACATGTCGAGAATCTTCTTAGAAAAAGAAAAGGCAGAGGCACATAAATGTGTGTTGAAGAAGACGAAGTATGGGAGACTAGAGTAGAGAAGAATGAATGAGCAAAGAGACAAAGCAAGAGAAATTGTGTGGTTGGACAAAGAACCATGAACTCGACCTAGGCTAAGAGGGCCATGAGTTGGATGTGTGCAGAGTGATGGAAAGGACTCCCTTATGTTGAGATAAATCTAGCTGGAAATGCATATGAGAAACCTCATGGAGGCTTTGGACATGGTGGGTATAGAGGAATGTTTCCGATGCTTGTTGTGAAGGAGAGTTGCCTTCACGCTGTCAATTCTCTAAGAGACCGAATGTTCCCTTGGTGGTATCATGGCCTGACACGGTGGTGGCCAGTTGCAGAAAGAACTATTGCATCTGAGCCTATGGTTGGGTGGAAAAGTGCTCACTCTCATTCAATTGGTTGGTTGACAACTTGTAATAGATGGGTCTCTTTGTGTGTTTTCTTTTAATCTCTGTGTATTTTAATGTTGAATGAGATGTGTGTATCTTTCTTTACTGAGATGTATGGACATATATATAAGCATGATGACTTGAATGTATGCTTTTGAAGTCTCCCTGTCTATTGGGTAGAGGTCCATGATGGTCATTCTGCTATTAAATGTATGCACAAGAAATCATAGGCATATGGCCAACAACCATATGAATTGGCATGAGTTTCTTGTATCCAAGGAGTGAATTGCAAATAAATCTTAGAAGATAGCAGAGTTGGCAGAGACAAATTATTGTATAGGTCTTCTTGGGAAAATCATATTCGGATGTGGAATCATGATCCAGCGGATCTATGAGGTCAGTTACTTCAAGATGACATGGAGCCACGTGTTGGTGACGTGGTAGTAACATTGTGGAATGCCTCAGTGGTAATTTACCCATGGAATAACCACAGTGGAGAGTTGTAGTGGAAGACTCTATAATTCCAAGTGCTAAGGATAAATCTGGATCATGTGTCAGGTATTGAGATCTGATCTCAACCGTCCATCAAAGATCAGTGGTCAGGAGGGCCAATTTTGGGAAATCATTATGAAGAAAGGAAACATAATAGAATATAATTGAGCCCTAGGTGTCGGCCCATCATTAGAAGTCGGATTCGAGAAGGCCTTCTCGAACTTTTTGGTGTGTTGAATCCGACACAACTTTAATCCCGAATTGATTATGGGCCATCAGATCAAGAAATTATAGACTGTTGGATCCTTCAGAAAGGCAGCTTTAGAAGGATCTTTTTGGAAAGTTCAGTAGTGACCTCATGTTTACGAAGAGGATTGTATGACTGAGGTAATTGGTGATCACTTTCAGAACCAAAATGGAATTGGGTTGTTAGATTGAATAGATCTCAACTATCAGATATGTCAGAGTCATGGGACTACATTAAGGATCGTGCAATTTAGGAGCCTGTGGTGATCTGGGTTGTTGGTTGGCATGATTCTCAATTGTTCGATCTATCAAATGAGCATGTTGTCTTAAGAGGGTCGAATGTGGAAAAGAATGCCACATCAACAAATGGTGACGTGAGTGCCACATCATCTAAGTGACAAGTGGAGGTTGTTGGTGGGTACACATGAGCAAGGGAAGATGAGCTAGAGATCACCATGTGGCAGTGGGTACAAGTGGGACCCGTAGTTTCCAATGTTAAGTGACAAAATGAATAGATCAAACACCAAGAATTAATCTTGACCGTTCATGCTATTAGAATGTGGGTTTTGGGAAAGGTCGTGAGACTTGGTAGTGTGAAACCCTGATGGAACGATCTCAAAGGTGCAATCCTGAAAGAACGAGAGTTGTTGATTTGTGGTAAATATTGACCGTTAGAACTATAGGGGTCTAGTAATACCTTTTAACCATCACATAGTTTTAAGGATCCACATAGATATAGACCATCAATCGATGCCATTCTCTTCCATCAGATCTCATGGGAAATCGTTTTCGGGGAGACTCATTCGAGATTAGTTGTGGTAACTCCCCATCTTGAATAAGGGAGGCCACAAGCCTATGTCTAAGAAACATGTGACCGTATATCATTGAAGTTCAGGTTCGGTAGGAACCCCTTAGTAGGGTAAGTGTTAAGCCCTAATATTGGCTCATTACCCCTTAATTGGGGCATATTATATTAGTAATGTT
>ML791204.1:69551-96978 GCA_009831015.1 Picea engelmannii
GGCATGGAAACTGGTGTGAAATCATTGTTAGTACTTAGGTGGCATCTTTTGGTTGCATATATTTTCACTAGATCAATGATTCTCAAATAACGCATTGGCGTAGTCGACACTCTCTAGTGGTCAATATTGCTTCCAACTATAGCCAAATGGACCCTTCTTCATCAAGTTTTGGTAGGCTAGTTTGCAACTTACAATTCAATTCCACTACCTTATTCAAACATGACACATGAAAAACTAGTTTGTATCTTGGAGTGGGTTGGAAGAGCCAATTTGTAGGCAACTTGTATGATGCACTTGAGGATCTAATAGGATCCATAGAACTTTGAAGCAAGATTCTAGTGGATTTTTTCTTTGAGAGATGCCTATATAGGGTTGAAGTTGAAGAAAAATTTGATCCCCTTCTGCAAAAGAATGCTTTGAGTGATGCTAGTCAACTTGTTGCTTCACACAATTTTGGTCCATAACTAAATTGTCCTTAAATGTGTAGAGAATTGCTTCTTTGGTGTGAATCATGTGATCCACTTAATAACCTTAGATGTACTTGGTAAATATAAAGCCACTGATAGGGATTTTTAGCCATAGAAAACTTTGTATGGTGTCATTTTGGTAGCATCGTGATAAGGGGTATTGTACCACCATTTTGCAAGGGGCGACATGTTGAGAACACACTTATACTGAGAGGAGAGGGTGAATCGGTATAAGACAATTTTTTTTAATTTTTCAAACATTCATCAACCATAAGAAAATAATCACATTGCAGAACATGGAACACGAGATTTACGTGGAAACCCTTTCAAGAGAAAACCACAAAACTTCTCTTTATAATTATTTGTAGGAACCGACCTACTATTACAAATATTTGTAGGCACCAACCTCATGGAGACACCAATCCCCTCCGGTAAAAATCCTGGTACGCACCAACCTACTCTTACAAATATTTGTAGATGCCAATCTATTGGAGACACCAATCCCCACCACTAAGCACCAACTTAGCAAGAGACACCAATCTCTTACAGATATTTGTAGACACCAATCCCCATCGTTAAGCACCAACTTATCAAGAGACACCAATCTCTTTATGTGAGTTGCACCAACCTTCACCAACTCTGCTTGTTACTTCTACTTTCACCAGATTTTATTACTACTTCTACCTTCACCAAGTCTACTCACTGCTTCTGCCTTCACCATGTCTACTCACTACTTCTTTCTTTGCCAGTTCAGACTAAAATTTGAATTTCCAAATGGTAACTTTCTCAAACCTTGTTTTTCTGGGCCTATTACCAAGAATGAACTTGTAAAACATACCACATATCCATTTTTTTCAAATCTGATTCTGAAATTATTACCCGAGGAAGTTCTGTATGTCTCCTCTGTTCTTTGAAATTTTCACAGTCTGAAGAGTCTCAGAAAATAAGTTATAGTGAAAATGCCAAGGTGACCTATTTTAAATTGATTTCAGGAGAATTCAAGAACACTGACAACCACAGGGAATATCTATGAACATATAGCAAACCACAAACTTATATTTGTATCAAATTTACACCAAGGTTTCTCCTCTATCTATGCAACGTTTCAAGGTTTGAAACAAGCCACAAAATAAGTTATAGCGGAAGTGCCAAGCTGACTTGTTTGAAAATGATTTCAGGAACATTCAAGAACCCTAACGTCCACAGGGAATATCTCTGAAAGTATAGAGAGAGAATATCTAAAATTTGTATCACATGTACACTAAGATCTATCCTCTATCTCTGCAAATTTTTAAGGTCTAAAACATCCCAAAAAATAAGCTATAGCCAAAGTCCTAAGATGAGTTGTTTGAAATTGATTTCAAGAGCATTCATGAACCCTAGCTTCCACAGGGTATATCTCTAAAATTATAGAGAAATGGAATCTGAAATTTGTACCACATGTACACCAAGATATCTGCCCCATCTCTTTTGAATTTCAAGGTCTGAAATTTCCCAGAAAAAAAAAGTTATCATGAAAATACCAAGAAGACCTGAAACTGATTTCGCAATTCAATATTTTCTAATCCATTTTTGATGCATACACTTTCTCTCAATGCTTTCTCTATTTATATTTTTTCACAACCCTTCATGAAGGGACATGTCCCTTAATTAAATAATTAATTACCAATACCATGGGAAAATACCCCAAATACCATGGGAGAATATCCCAAACCATGGGAAAATACCCCAAACCCACATTGGGTTTAAAACCACCATTTCACTATTTTCACATGCACCCCTTTTTTAATATACTTGTAGGCCTATATATATAAATCAATATTGGAAATGTTTTTTGTATTGTAAGTCCATAATACGACATTAATGACATTATTAATCTTTTGACATCAATTCAAGCAATTTTAACAATATCCCCCTTTGTCATTGATGGCAATCCTGCAATGAAACACGTAGTCCACCATGCATAGAAAGAATTCTCCCCATGTCTGCAACTCTCCCCCTATCTACAACTCTCCCAGGAATAGAGAGAATTAGCCCCCTTTCTACAAATCTTTCCCTTTGACATCAATGGTAAAGGGATGACCCCCCTGAACTTGTGTTTCTCCTTAAGCATTCATTCGAAACTTTAGTTGATTGTCATGTCGGGTTGATCCTCGATCAACCACTTCCAAGGAAATCATCAGTAAGTAAGAGGAATGTTGCACAACTGTAAAATATATGATACACAATTATATGAACTCCTAAAACATATGTTCAAATGATTCTATTACCATCCATCAATCCAACCATAATCTATCCTAATAGTTGGCACTGGTCCACAATTGTATATTTCACGTCTCTTATGCAAATATCTGAAATCATGATTGTCGTTCCTTCATTTTTATGGTGAGGGTGATGATAGGGAATAGATTTTTTCAATGGTTGATCAGAGGAAGTAGGCTCAGGGTCGGGTTTAGTTACAGGAGTAGAAAAACTCGACATATCAACAATAATGTCATCTATATGCTAATTTTTTTCCATGTGAGGAACATGAAACTCAAGAATATGTTTGTGATGTAGCCCCCCTACCCTCCTGGGGATTTGTGACCTCTCGGTCTAGGATATTTCTTCAATCTGAGTCGAATTGACTCTTCGGGCTTCTGATTGAACCCAAATCAATTATGCATAGGCCCCTTTTCCTCCTAAGGCGCAGGTCCTGTGATACCCGCGACCTCTGTCTGCGCGCTATTCAAATTGTGGACGCTAGCTCTTTTCAACTAACCCCTTCCTTGCATTTGACCTTGGGCGACGACCTTTAAAGTCTGCTCACTTTCAATCCACGAAATGCTATGGGTTCTTCGATCTCACGATCTTGGTGATATTTTCTGAACAGATGCTTCAGATGTACACCTTCCAAATCCACGGACCATATCTACCTCTCCTAAATCAACGAATACGATCTATTCGTGATTCCGGACTTTGGGGTTTTGAAATCTCAAACCTCGCTTTCCTTCGTACTCCAATCTTCCAGAGTTAACAATCTGTTGCCACCTGTCTCCCTGAACCCGCGGCATGGATCTCCTCCGCGGATCCGACCTTTGGGAATCTCAATTCTCAATTCATGCTTTTCCCTGTGTGATAATCTTCCAGAGTAGAAGATCTATCGACACTTGTCCCCCTTAATCTACGACTAGGATTTCCTTTGTGAATCTGGCCTTTGGGAATAATAATTCTCAAACCGTTGCCACAGCTAACTGGTTATCTTCCAGAGTGGAAAATCTGCTGACACGTATCCTCCCCAATCAACGGTTATGCTCCCGCTTCGGGACTTTGGCCTCCTTAACCAAATCAATGATCTTTCGACCTCCTCCTCGATCAATGATCGAGATCTCCTTCAGGACTTCGGTGCTTTCACCCTCTGCATTCCTCCGGAGTGATCCATACCTGGAATTCCGATTTGGCACCACATGTCTGCTTCCATATCAATGACTATCGTTCGCTCGAGAGTTCGTCCTTCAACGATCTCAAATATCAACCACCAAAAACCTTCAGAGTGAATCCTTTCAGAGTGTCGGATCCTCTGACACCTGTCCTCCTTAATCCTACGGTTATCCAACAAAGTGAGTCTCCACCCTCCACGTGTCCCTTCGTAGATCAACGATCCATGTGCTCACTTTGGGATCAACGAACCTGAATGCTTTAGCTTCGACGCTTCAAAAACTTTTGGAAACTCAAATTCTCAAAAAACCCTAGAGTACGATCCTCTGAAGTTCACAATCTAGTGACACCTGTTCAACCCAGATCAATGACTATTGTCCACTTCGGTTGTTCGGGCTTTGACAATTTCAAACCCTTCTCCTTCGCGTTCTCCCAGAATGATTTCACCCGGAGTTCACGATATTTTGCTACATACCTTTTCTGTATCTGATGGTCCATATTCACTTCGGGTCTTCAGCTCCACAACGCTTCGTCTCTTCGGCTCTTTTGCGCTTCGGGCTTTAGGTGTTTCAAAATTCCATCTTCCATATTTCTCTTGATCTTACGATTCACCAACACGTGTTCATCTGAATTTGATGGTTCAGATTCCCTCTGTCCCTTCGGCTCTTCGGGACTTCAGAAGTTTCAACTTTTGTGCGCTCGTTCCTCCTGGAGCGTTTCCACCCGAAATTGATGGATTTCCACAACGCATCTTCCCAAATGATGGACGATCCCTGCTCACTTCGAGACTTTGACCAGTCCACTCTCCTACGCACACAAGGGTTAAGTCTCATGCACTTACCTCTGTATCCAACGGTTGTTGTTCCTTTGTGCTAAGATCCAACAGATTGGGTCTGTTCCTCTCCTCTACGCTTCCTTCGTTCATTGGACATAGATATAATGGTCCAGGCTTCTCTGCTACACTTTATTATCAATGTGTAGATCATCTTGATCCCCCATGTCATTTTATTTTTATTTTGTGGCATTATCTTGCCACCCTGCTGCAAACTCTAGTTCTGTAGTCTCATCACTGAGTTGTTGCTCAGCTCCATCCTCTGACATATCGATTTCTTCTGTCAGCGCCTCTATTGGTACATCTCCAACTCCTTCCAGTTGTTCTCTGAGCTGGTATGCTCCTCCATCTGTTTCCAACCTAGCATGTTGGATGTGAAAGCTTTGCATCATTACCCTTCTCTCTAGGGCTTCCAATTCCTCATACAGATCAACAAAATCCATGCTATTTGTTTCCTCTTCTGTTGTAGGCTCCAGTGCTGCAGTAATCTCCTGTTTAGCTTCCTAGCTGAAAATTTTGAGCAATTCGGTTGAATTCTCTTCCACTTCTACTGGGGTAGACGTCAGTGTCTACTCCATCTCTTCCTCTTTGACAGTTTCTGTTGGCTTTCCTTCTGTTGCTTCACTTTCATCATGTGCACTGGCCTCTACTTGGTTGTTTGGTAAGAATTCTTTGATCCCTCCAATGATCAAAATACTCTTCTGATCTTCCTCTTTGATGGTGAAAGTATTTAACTTCTCATCATATTCATTCACATGGTCTACAAATCCACATGAATCTTTACCTATGAGCACTCCTTGTTGATATGAACTCACTTCTGAGCTCCTGAGACTTTCAGACAGTCTCGTTCCTTTCCCCCTGCCCACCTGGTGAATTGGGACTTCTCTTTTGCCCACCTGGCAGTCTATGAGATCAACCGATCCCATCCCATTTCCCACCTGACAATTTTAACTTTCAGCATTTCTCCCCTGGCAGTATATGAGACCTTCCATTGATCTCTTTCTATTGTCCACCTGGCAACTTGAAAGTCCATTTCTGCCTACCTAACAGTTTATGGGATCTTCATATGATCTCACCTCCTCCACATCACTGAGGTGTCTCCCAATTTTTGGTTCACAGATGTGAATCTTTTCCTTCTCTATTTCACTGAGGTTTCTAATTCCTTCAACCACCTTCTCAATTCTTGTTGCTGCTTTCTGGCCAACAAATTTTGAATAGGCCATTTTGCCTTCCTGTTCACAGGAAATTCGTACCTCTAGTGTACCTTTTTCTCTTGCTGCATATTCAATGCTAGTTGTTCCATCCTTGCTCCTATCTCATTGAGCTCTAGATCCATCTCTAGATTGGATTTCTGCTTGTGGCCTTCTCTTCAACCACGCTCATGGCCTTCAACAACCATTTCCACCTTCTACCTTCCCTCCTAGCAAGTCTATGGATTACTCTACATACGAGAGCATCTCCATCTTCTCTCACATCTCACCTGGATGTTTAAATTTTTTCTGCTGCATGCGTGCAACAACCTTCTCACAGAGCATCAATACCATGCTTTCCTTTACCTGCTGTCTACAGGAAAAACTTAACTTCTGATACCACATGATGTTATCAGATTATCTCCTTTTACTGTCTCCCTCTCGTCTGCTGTTTGCAAACAAAATTCGGCTCTAATACCACCTGGTATCAGAGTATATCCTTTTTCCACTCTCTGCTACAGAAAAAAAAAATGTGCTCTGATACCACCTGATGCAGCCCCCCTATCCTCCTGGGGTTCTGCGACCTCCCGGTCTAGTATCTTTCTTCAATCTGAGTCAAATTGACTCTTCAGGCTCCTGATTGAACCCAAATCAATTATGCATAGACCCCTTTTCCTCCTAAGGCACAGGTCCTGTGATACCCGCGACCTCTGTCTACGCACTCTTCAAATTGCGGGCGCTAGGTCTTTTCCACTAACCCCTTCCTTGCATGTGACCTTGGGCGACGAGCTTTAAAGTCTGCGCACTTTCAATCCTTGAAATGATATGGGATATTCGATCTCACGATCTTGACGATATTGTCTGAACTGATGCTTCGGATCTTCCCCTTCCAAATCCATGGACCAGATCTGCCCCTTATGAATCAATGGATACGATCTATTCGTGATTCCGGACTTCAGGGTTTTGAAATCTCAAAACTCTCTTTCCTCCGTACTCCAATATTCCAGAGTTAACGATCTGTGTGAGTTCGGGAATCTCAATTCTCAATTCCTTCTTTTCCCTGTGTGATTATCTTTTGGAGTAGAATATCTATTGACACTTGTCCCCCTTAATCTACGACTAGGATTTCATTCGTGAATCCAGCCTTCGGGAATATTAATTCTCAAACCATCGCCACTGCTGACTGGCTATCTTCCGGAGTGGAATATTTGCTGACACGTATCCTCCCCAATAAATGGTTATGCTCCTGCTTCGGGACTTTGGCCTCCTCAACCAAATCAACGGTGTTTTGACCTCCTCCTCGATCAATGATCGAGATCTCCTTCATGAATTTGGTGCTTTCACCCTCTGCTTTCCTCCGGAGTGTTCCGTACCTGAAATTCCAGATCTGGCGCCACGTGTCCACTTCTAGATCAATGATTGTCATCCACTCGAGACTTCGACCTTCGACAATGTCAAATCTCAACCACGACAAACCTTCGCAGTGAATCCTTCCCGAGTGTCGGATTCTCTGACACCTATCCTCCTTGATTCGACGGTTATCCAACGGAGTGAGTATTCTCCCTCCACATGTCCCTTCGTAGATCAATGATCCACGTTCTCCCTTTAGGATCAACAACCCTGAATGCTTCGGCTTCGGCGCTTAATTTTTTTTGAAACTCAACTTCTCAATAAAACCCAGAGTATGATCCTCTGAAGTTCACAATCTAGTGACACCTGTCCAACCCAGATCAATGGTTATCGCCCACTTCTGTTGTTCGGGCTTCGACAATTTCAAACCCTTCTCCTTTGGGTTCTCCTAGAATGATTTCACCCAGAGTTCACGATCTTTCGCCACATACCCTTTGTAGATCTGATGGTCCAGATTCTCTTCAGGTCTTCGGGTCTTTGGCTCCCCAACGCTCTAGCTCTTCGACTCTCCTTCTCTTCGGGCTTTCGGTGTTTCAAAATTCCATCCTTCGTCTTTCTCTTGATATTATGATTCACCGACACGTGTTCCTATGAATATGACGGTTCATATTCCCTCCGACCCTTCGACTCTTTGAGACTTCAGAAGTTTCAACTTTTGTGCGCTCGTTCCTCCCGGAGCGTTTCCACCCAAAATTGATGGATTTCCACCATGCATCTTCCTAAATTATGGACTGTCCCTGATCACTTCGGGACTTTGATCAGTCCACTCTCCTACACACACAAGGGTTAAGTATCGTGCACTTACCTCCAGATCCAATGGTTGTTGGTCCTTTATGCTCATATCTAATGGATTGGGTCTGTTCCTCTCCTCTACACTTCCTTCATTTGTTGGATGTAGATCTAACGGTCCAGGTTCCCTTCCACAACCGATCTAACGGTTGTTGTCACTCCTCCTCCTAAGATTTTGACTTCTTTCGACTTAGAATATTTTTGTCAGCGTTCAAAGGTTTCAGCCTTTGAACTTTCTCCTGCGAACCTGACTATCTTGGGTCTCGTTTATGCTCTTGAATGCATTGTCTCTTCTGAGATTTAGGAATTAGAATAAATCTGCTTCCCACACACTCCTTGCGTTATCCCTTCTGAGATTGATCCCCTCAAATATTTCGATCTCCCACGCACTCCTTGCATTTTTGGGATTTCATCAAACTTAGATTCGAAGGATTTCTTGAAAATAAATTATTCTCGCTCTCCTGGCGTTCTCCTTACTCGATGCACACCTTGCGGAGCTTCTCCTTATAGAGTGTTCAGTAAATCTATCTTTTTGTGAACCCAACACAAAGTTCTTTCTGTGCACTCCTTGCAATTTTATTGATGAAGGTTCAACGATATCTCTCCTTAGCTTATCTGAGGTTAACTCACCTCTGTCAACGCACTCCTTGCAGAAAATGTGCACTCCTTTCACTCAAAAATCAAAGAAGAGAAACAATTGAAACATATTCACTACTTCGCCAGTTCATACATTCAAAATGTGAATGACATATAACATCTTAACAATAAATACAAACATACAAACACACCATGTGCAGGAAAAAATTCTTCTCTATTATCTCTGTGTGTCTATACAGATGTTTACAAAAAACTGGACTTCAACAGAGTCCCAGTTCTCTCAAGCTCTCCTAACCTAACTCTACTCTGAGTTCTACTTCTGCTATCAGACCCCTCTCGAGTTATTCTTCTCCTTGTTCTCCCTTGAAATCTGATACAAGATCTCTTTACAAAAGAGGGCTCTACAAGTTTATTCTCTCCACCACCTTAGTTCTATCACTGCCTCAGTTATGACACCATACTTCCTACGGATCATTACATAAATTTTGATCCATACCTGACTATGATCTGGACCTGCTACAGTCAACCATTTAAGGCAACCCCATCCACTACATGTACAAAGGTATGGCTCAGTCCTTACAACCTTACAACACAAAATCTGTATTGGATCAGATTTCGAATTTAAAAATGGGAGGGTTGGTGCCTCTCCCTTTCTCCATTGCATGTCTGTGTGTTGCCATGTTGGTGCATTTGCTAAGGTGGAGAGATGATCCTGCATCATACTCCAGTGCTGTGAAAATTTCATGAGCTCCTCTTCTCTAGTGTTGAAATCCACCTGGGTCCCAAACTCTCTTCTGGAGCTGTCTTCTTTCTCCTCTCCAGCTATGCTGCTGTTGCTATCACTGTTTCTTCTTCTTCTCCTTTCCTGTTGTTGTTGCAGGTTCTCCTATGTTCAACTTCCCTTTTCTTTCTGCTTCTTGCGCTGACCTCAACATCATCTTCCTTATCTCCTCTATCACCCTGTCCAGCTGCTCCAGTTGCTGGCTCTTCTTATACAGTCTTCTCTGCTGCACTTTATTATCAATGGGTAGATCATCTTGATCCCCCATGTCGTTTTATTTTTCTTTTGTGGAATTATATTTCCACCCTGTTGCAGACTCCATTTCTGAAGTGTCATCACCGAGATGCTGCTCATATCCCTCCTCTGACATATAGGTTTCTTCTGTCATCTCCTCTATTGGTACATCTCCAACTCCTTCTAGTTGTTCTCTGAGATGGTATGCTCCTCCATATGTTTCCAACCTAGCCCATTGGATGTGAAATCTTTGCACCATTACCCTTCTCTCTAGGGCTTCCAATTCCTCATACAGATCAACAAAATCCATGCTCCATCTCCTCCTCTTTGACAGTTTATGTCGACTATCCTTCTGTTGTTGAACTTTCATCATGTGCACTGGCCTCTACTTGGCTATTTGGTAGAAATTATTTAATCCCTCCAATGATCAAAATACTCTTTTGATCTTCCTCTTTGATGGTGAAAGCATTTAACTTCTCATCATCTTCATTCACATGGTATGCAAATCCACATGAATATTCACATATGAGCACTCCTTGCTGACATGAACTCACTTTTAAGCTCCTGAGACTTTCAGACAGTCTCGTTCCTTTCCCCCTGCCCACCTGGTGAATTGGGACTTCTCTTTTGCCCACCTAGTAGTCTATGAGATCAACCGATCCCATCCCATTGCTCACCTAGAAATTTGAACTTTCAACACTGCTCCCCTGGCAGTATATGAGACTTTCCACTGATCTCTTTCTATTGCCCACTTGGCAACTTGAAAGTCCATTTCTGCCTACTTGGCAGTTTATGAGATCTTCATCTTATCTCACCTCTTCCTCATTAATGAGGTGTCTCCCAATTTTTGGTTCACAGATGCGTATCTGTTCCTCCTCTATGTCACTAAGGTTTTCAAATTCCCTCAACCACCTTCTCAATTCTTGTTGCTTCTTTTTGGCCAACAACTTTTGAACATGCCATTTTGCCTTCCTGTTCAGAGGACATTTGTACCTCCAATGTATCTTTGTCTCTTATTGCATCTTCAATGCTAGTTGTTCCATCCTTGCTCTTATCTCATTGAGCTCCAAATCCATCTCTAGATTTCATTTATGCTTGCAGCCTTCTCTTCGATCACGCTCATGGCCTTCAACAACCATTTCCACCTTCTACCTACCCTCCTGACAAGTCTATGGATTACTCTACATCCGAGAGCACCTCCATATTCTCTCACAGCTCACCTGGCTGTTTAAATTTTTGTTGTTGCACGCATGCAACAACCTTCTCAAAGAGCATCAGTACCCTGCTTTCCTTTACCTGTTGTCTATAGGAAAACTTTAACTTATGATACCACTTGATGTTGTCAAATTATCTCCTTTTATTGTCTCCCTCTTGTTTGCTGTTTGCAAACAAAATTTGGCTCTGATACCACATGGTATCAGAGTATATCCTTTCTCTGCTCTCTGCTACAATTAAAAAACAAACAAAAAAATATGTGCTCTGATACCACTTGATGCAGCCCCCCTACCCTCCTGGGGTTCTGCGACCTCCTGGTCTAGGATCTTTCTTCAATCTAAGTCAAATTGACTCTTCGGGATCCTGATTGAACCCAAATCAATTATGCACATACCCCTTTTCCTCCTAAGGTGCAGGTCCTGTGATACCCACGACCTTTGTTTGCACGCTCTTTAAATTGTGGGTGCTAGCTCTTTTCCAGTAACCCCTTCCTTACATGTGACCTTGGGTGATGACCTTTAAAGTCCACGCACTTTCAATCCCCGAAATTCTACATGATCTTCAATTTCATGATCTTGACGATATTGTTTGAACAGATGCTTCAAATATTCCCCTTCCAAATTCATAGACCATATCTGCTCCTCTTGAATCAAAGGATACGATCTATTCGTGATTCCAAACTTTGGGGTTTTGAAATCTAAAACCTCGCTTTCCTCCGTACTCCAATCTTCCAGATTTAACGATCTGTTGCCACTTGTCACCCTAAACCTACGGCCAGGATCTCCTCCGCGGATCCAGCCTTCGGGAATCTCAATTCTCAATTCCTTCTTTTCTCTGTGTGATAATATTTCGAAGTAGAAGATCTATCGACACTTGTCCCCCTTAATCTTCGGCTAGGATTTCCTCCGTGAATCCGGCCTTCAGGAATATTAATTCTCAAACCCTCTTCATTGCTGACTAGTTATCTTCCGGAGTGGAAGATCTGCTGACACGTATCCTCCCCAATCAATGGTTATGATCCTGCTTCAGGACTTTGGCCTCCTCAACAAAATCAACGGTCTTTCGACCTCCTCCTCGATCAATGATCGATATATCCTTCAGGACTTCAACGCTTTCATCCTCTGCTTTCCTCCGGAGTGCTCCGTACCCGAAATTCCAGATATGGTGCCACGCGTTCGCTTCTAGATCAATGACTGTCGTCTGCTTCCATATCAACGACTGTCTCAAATATCAACCACCATGTACAAAAATCTGGAGTGAATCCTTCCAGAGTGTTGGATCCTATGACACTTGTCCTCCTTGATCTGACGGTTATCCAATGGAGTGAGTCTCCGCCCTCCACACATCCCTTCACAGATAAATGATCCACATGCTCCCTTTGGGATCAATGACCCTGAATGCTTCGGCTTCGACACTTCAGAAACTTTATGAAACTCAAATTCTCAAAAAACCATGGAATACGATCCTCTGAAGTTCATGATCTGGTGACACCTGTCCAACCATGATCAATGGCTATCTTCCGCTTCAGCTATTCGGGCTTCGGCGATTTCAAACCCTTCTCCTTCGCATTCTCTAGGAATGATTTCACTCGGAGTTCACGATCTTTCACCACGTACCCTTTCTGTATCTGACGATGCAGATTCACTTTGCGTCTTTGGCTCCACGACGCTTCGACTCTTCGGCTCTCTGGCGCTTCAGGCTTCAGGTGTTTCAAAATTCCATCCTCTGTCTTTCTCTTGATATTACGATTCACTGACATGTTTTCCTCTAAATTTGATGGTTCAGATTCCCTCCGACCCTTCGACTCTTCAGGACTTCATAAGTTTCAACTTCTATGCGCTCATTCCTCCCGGAGTGTTTCCACCCGAAATTGATGGATTTACGCAATGCATATTCCAAAATGATGGAAGGTCCCTGCTCACTTTGGGACTTCGGGACTTTGACCAGTCCACTCTCCTATGCACACAAGGGTTAAGTCTCGTGCACTTACCTTCGGATCCAACAATTGTTGGTCCTTTGTGCTCAGATCCAACAGATTAGGTATGTTCCTCTCCTCTGTGCTTCCTTCGTTCACTGGACGTAGATCTAATGGTCTAGGATCCCTTCCAAAACTGATCTGACGGTTTTTGTCACTCCTCCTCTTGATCTTTTGACTTCTTCCGACTTAGAAGATTTTTGTCAGTGTTCAAAAGTTTTGGCCTTTGAAATTTCTCCTGCGAACTCAACTATCTTGGGTCTCGTTTACTCTCTTGAACGCATTGTTTATTTTGAGGTTTAGGACTTAGAATAAGTACTCTTCCCACACACTCCTTGCGTTATCCCTTCTGAACTTGATCCCCTCGAAGATTTCGATCTCCTACGCACTCCTTGCGTTTCTGGGATTTCTTCAAACTCATATTCGAAGGATTTCTTGAAAATAAATTCTTCTCGCCCTCCTAGCGTTCTCCTTTCTCGATGCACACCTTGTGGAGCTTCTCCTTACAGAGTGTTCAATAACTTTGTCTTTTTACGAACTCAACACATAGTTCTTTCTATGCACTCCTTGCACTTCTGCTGATGAAGGTTCAACGATATCTCTCCTTAGCTTCTCTAAGGTTAACTCACCTCTTTCAACACACTCCTTGCGGACAATGTGCACTCCTTGCACTCAAAACTCAAAGAAGAGAAACAATTGAAACTTATTCACTACTTCACTAGTTCATACATTCAAAACATGAATGACATATAAAAGCTTAACAATAAACACAAACATACAAACACACCATGTGCAGGAAAAACTCCTTTTCTATTATCTCTGTGTGTCTACACAGATGTTTACAAAAAACTAGAGTTCAATAGAGTCCCAGTTCTCTCAAGCTCTCCTAACCTAGCTCTACTCCGAGTTTTGTTTCTCCTTGTTCTTTCTTGAAATATGATACAAGATCTCTTTACAAAAGAGGGCTCTACGATTTTATCCTCTCCACCGCCTTAGTGCTATCACTGTCTTAGTTACATCACCATACTTCCTACGACTCATTACATAAATGTTGATCTAGACCTAACTACGATCTGGACCTGCTACAGGAAACCATTTAAGGCAACCCCATCCACTATCTGTACAAAGGTATGGCTCGGTCCTTACAACCTTACAACACAAAATCTGTATTAAATCACATTTCAAATTTAAAAATGGGAGGGTCGGTGCCTCTCCCTTTCTCCATTGCGCATCTGCGTGTTGGCGCATTTGCTGAGGTGGAGTGATGCTCCTGCATCATTCTCCACTGTTGTGAAAAATTCATGAGCTTCTTCTCATGAGCTCCTCTTCTCCAGTGTTGGAATCCACCTGGGTCCCAAAATCTCTTATGGAGATGGCCTCTTACTCCTCTCCATCTATGTCATCGTTGCTACTGTTGTTGCTTCTTATTCTCCTTTCTTGTTGTTGTTGCATGTTCTCCTATGTTCAGCTTCCCTCCGCTGACTGCTTCTTGCGCTGACCTCAACATTAGCTTCCTTATCTTCTCTATCACCCTGTCCAACTTCTCCAATGGATGGTTCTTCTTATACCATCTTCTCTGCCGCACTTTCTTATCAATGGGTAGATCATCTTGATCCCCCATGTCGTTTTATTTTTCTTTTGTGGCATTATCTTTCCACCCTACTGTAGACTCCAGTTCTGCAGTCTCATCATTGAGTTGCTGCTCAACTCCCTCCTCTGACATATCAGTTTCTTCTGTCAGCTCCTCTATTGGTACATCTCCAACTCCTTCCAGCTGTTCTCAGAGCTGGTATGCTCCTCCATTTGTTTCCAACCTAGCGTATTGGATGTGAAATCTTTGCACCATTACCCTTCTCTCTAGGGCTTCCATATCCTCATACAGATCAACAAAATCCATGCTGTCTATTTCCTCTTCTGCTGCAGGCTCTAGTGCTGCAGTCAACTCCTGTTCAACTTCCTAGCTAAAAGTTTTGAGAAATTTGGCTGAATTCTCTTCCCCTTCTGCTGGGGTAGACATTAGTGTTTGCTCCATCTCTTCCTCTTTGATAATTTTTGCTGGTTGTACTTCTGTTGCTGCACTTTCATAATGTGCACTGGCCTCTACTTGGCTATTTGGTAGGAATTCTTTGATCCCTCCAATGATCAAAATACTCTTCTAATCTTCCTCTTTGATGGTGAAAGTATTTAACTTCTCATCATCTTCATTCACATGGTCTGCAAATACACATGAATCTTCACCAATGAACACTCCTTGTTGACATGAACTCACTTCTGAGCTCCTGAGACTTTCAGACAGTCTTGTTCCTTTCCCCCTGCCCACTTGGTGAATTGGGACTTCTCTTCTGCCCACCTGACAATATATGAGATCAACCGATCCCATCCCATTGCCCACCTGGTAATTTAAACTTTCAACACTGCTCCCATGGCAATATATGAGACCTTCCACTGATCTCTTTCTATTGCCCACCTGGAAACTTGAAAGTCCATTTCTGCCTACTTGGCAATTTATGAGATCTTCATCTGATCTCACCTCCTCCTCGTCACTAATGTGTCTCCCAATTTCTGGTTCACAGATGAAAATCTGTTCCTCCTCTGTGTCACTGAGGTTTTCTAATTCCCTCAGCCACCTTCTCAATTCTTGTTTCTACTTTCTGGCCAACAACTTTTAAACATGCCATTTTGCCTTCCCGTTCACATGACATTCGTACCTCCAGTGTACCTTTGACTCTTGCTACATCTTCAATGCTAGTTGTTCCATCCTTTCTCTTATACATTGAGCTCCAAATCCATCTTTGGATTGCATTTCTTCTTGCGGCCTTCTCTTCGACCACGCTCATGGCCTTCAGTTACCATTTCCACCTTCTACCTGCTCTCCTGGAAAGTATATGGATTAATATACATCCGAGAGCATCTCCATATTCTCTCATAGCTCACCTAGCTATTTAAAGTTTTGCTGCTGCACGCATGCAACAACCTTCTCACAGAGCATTAGTACCCTTCTTTCCTTTACCTGTTGTCTATAGGAAAAAATTAACTTCTGATACCACTTGATGTTATCATATTATATCCTTCTACTGTCTCCCTCTTGTCTATTGTCTGCAAACAAAATTCGTCTCTGATACCACCTGGTATCAGACTATATCCTTTCTCTTCTCTTTGCTACAAAAAAAAAAAAAAAACCGTGCTCTAATACCACCTGATGGAACTCCGCTACCCTCCTGGGGTTCTGCGACCTCCCGGTCTAGGATATTTCCTCAATATCAGTCAAATTGACTCTCCAGGCTCCTGATTGAACCCAAATCAATTATGCACAGGCCCCTTTTCCTCCTAAGGCGCAGGTCCTTTGATACCCGCGACCTCTCTCTGCACACTCTTCAAATTGCGGGTGCTATCTCTTTTCCACTAACCCCTTCCTTGCATGTGACCTTGGGCGATGACCTTTAAAGTCTATGCACTTTCAATCCCTGAAATTCTACGGGATCTTCGATCTCACGATCTTGACAATATTGTATGAAAGAATGCTTCAGATCTTCCCCTTCCAAATCCACGGACCAGATCTGCCCCTCCTGAATCAACATATACGATCTATTTTTGATTCCAGACTTTTGGGTTTTGAAATCTCAAACCTCTCTTTCCTCCTTACTCCAATCTTCTGGAGTTAACGATATGTTGCCACCTGTCGCCCTGAACTTGCGACCAGGATCTCCTTCGCGGATCTGACCTTCGGGAATCTCAATTCTCAATTCCTTGTTTTCCTTGTGTGATAATATTTTGGAGTAGAATATCTATTGACACTTGTCCCCCTTAATCTATGGCTAGGATTTTGTTACACCTCAAATTTACTCACTTCGATAGTGTCGCAAGTGTCGTCATTGTGAGTGTTGTAAGTGTCGCATCTTGTCCGCAAGTGTTGCATCTTGACTACAAGTGTTGCAAGTGTCACAGAATAGTATGATGCCATCTTGCCTATGTCGTTCCCATAACGACATCATAAATACACTTAAAGACACCTCAAAGATGGTTTGGAAGAAGAAAAATCACTTGACAAGAAGTACAAGACCTTTGCCATTGGAAAAACCATAAAAAAATTGAGTTTTGTGGAGGAGTGCTCCCCTACCCATTGTCAGGGAGTGCTAATGCTCCCCAGGCCTCTCTGGGGGAGCGTTTGAGCGCTCTGTGCACCCTTATGGGGGAGTGCTACCCCATCTTATAAATTTATGAGTTTGTTGAGGGAAATTAGGAAGAATCCCTCAATTCTTAAAGGTGGTTGGATTCGAGGAGATGGTCAAGGAATGATCTTAGGGAAGATCCTCAACTGAAGGAGAGGAATCCTCAACCTATCCCAAAGATATCTCAAGTAGTTGGACCTCTCCAAGGTTATATAAAGAGGCCTTCTCATGGTGAAAGGCAGAATAGAGACTAGAGTTTGATACCAAACTTATGATCCTATAAGTGGTATTGACATTACATGCAGAAGGAAGTTGGAGAATTACATCAAACTTACGATCTCATGAGTTAGATGCCATCAAAGCTACCAGTGTAGATTGATTGAGCAAAGGGGTTGGACAAGGAGAACTGGAAGAAGCTGCTGCACCTTCATTCAAAGGATTGTAAGTACGTTTACTTATTCTCATTAATATAATCAATGCTTGGCCTGTTTCTTTCAAACTTGTACTTGTTCCATATAAGTTTGTTTGTAGTATATGGATCTATGTTTGAGCTAATCTCAGTAGAGTAGGAAGTCTTTTGTACTTTTGTTTATCTTGCAGGACCTACCAAGGAGCTCAAGATCGAAGCTTAGCCTAGAATTTGCAGGGACAAATGACGTTCATAAGGTACATACCTTCCTCCTCTTTCATTCATTATCTTGATTATATCTAAAAGGAAGTCAGTGTCCATTTTAAGCACTTTTTTTCTGAGAGTTAAGGGTCTAGCTCTCAAGAGGAAATCTACATGTCTGCAGGGAGATTTTCCTACAACATAAATTGGCGACTCCACTGGGGAGGAGCTCTAATTTTTGTTTCCATTCTCAGATCTTGTTTTTGACCCTTTGCCCACTGATTTGATCTTCTTCATATTGTCATATTGATTCTTAGATTGGTTTGATTGCCTCATTATGTCATCAAGATTACTCTGATTGACTGAATTCCCTTCATTTTTTGAGATTTTGGACATTTTTCCTGAGTTTTTGGAGCAGAGCGCTCCCCTACCCTTAGCACCAGGGCATTGGCACTCCCTAACAATGTTCCACAGAGTGTTGGAGCTCTCTATGTCCCCTTTTGGGGGAGCGCTACCCCATTGTTTGTGAGAAATTCTCCAAAAATTACATTTTTTGAAGTTGTTTCTGGGTTTTGGCATTTGCTCAGGGTCCTATACTCTCAGTCCATTTTGATATTGGCTTTGAAACACCCTTCTTTATGAGATTTCATCCTCTTTTATTTTGATTTTGACATCTTCTTTCCTTTCCTTGAAGCCACTCTTTGTCTTCGCTGACCTAGAGTAAACTTGTTGTTTTCTTCTCCTTTATCTGATTGAGTGAAAACTTTTGTGAGGAAATCCAAAGGTCTGTGAACTTTTCATTTGATCTTTGAGGTCAAATTTCCATCATTTCTCTTTTGTTTGAGGTTTTGGTTCTTGTTTGCAATTTGGTTATCTTTGTTCTTCTTGTCTATTTCATGACGAGAGTGTGTCTTTGTTTTATGTGAGGTTTGCTTCTGACTGTTTAATCTTGAAGTCTGATTGGCATTTAGAAGTCTTGCATTTGATTATCATTCACATAGAAACAAAAGGATAATTTTTAGTGATTTTTTTGGATATTAGAAGGCATTTCTAAAATTTTAACTTTGCATTGGATTTCATTGAGAAACACTTGTATGGGGACATTGCATCTTAGTGTTTGATAGTGAAAATGACTTTCTCTCTTTCCCTTAAATAACCGTTCATCGAAAGACAAGATTGCTTATCATCTTCTTGTGCATTTGTTTTTTGGGGATTTGAGTCATCATACCATTAGTTTCATTGTCATGCACCATTTGAGTAAAGAACATCCATAAAATCAATGCTAACTAAAAATTATCTAGAACATTTTTGTTTTTAGGATCTTCCACCAAGATTAGACTAGGATTAGCACTTTGGATTAGGCTCTGAGTACAACTCTCCAAAGTTTTCAAAATGAACATTAGCATCCTGAGATAGGGAGAGTCAAATCCAATTGTCATATAGGATTTCTGGGATCCCCCTCTCACATAGGGGCTACACACAAGGTCGCATTCGGGTGAGTTACGAAGATTATCCCTCTGTGGTTCACTTGAAGGTATACTCATGATTATGTGTGGGATCCTCTCGAATTGATTTCAGACTTGTTATCCTGCCCATACGTTCCTATTTTACTGTCGACTGTACCCGCCCAGGGGCCGATTGCGAGTTGGTGTCCTTAGTTGCCATAATCCTTAGGTACTTACACGAGGTGACAATGAAGGGAAGTCTCACTGTACCTAGGACAGACATTGGTCAAACTCACTCGGGCTTCTTGGAGGGTAAATCCACAATTACTGCATGGAAGCTTGCACCAAGGTGAAAGTCCGTTAAGAAGGTCACCATTGTAACTATTCCACCATATCCTAGCCCCTTCTTGACTTGATCACGCGACGTTGGATTTCATCACCAACTAGTACGATCATTGAGAGAAGTTTTGTTTGCTTGGTTTTGATTTCTAGATTTTATTAGCGTATGTTGTTTCTTTTTAGTTGGCCCTAGATTTCCAGTGTGTACTATTATTCTCCAAAATTGAGCCAGTAGATGATAAAGGTCTTTGTCGATCATGTAGGATGCAAGGGATGCCTTTGAAAGGCTACCAACCCTTACCTCCTAACCCTCCAGAAGACAACTACCGTGGAGAGGTAGAAAATCAATCTGACGCTGGAAGTGTTGTTTCTCCTCCGTTAGATAACTTAGAAGGTGATTTGGTTATGGTTGAGAATTCAACTCCTCACTCTAAATCTATGTCGGTAACCCTTATCGAATCACTTTTTCTTTGTTTAGAATCCCTTGGGAATGTCATAGACGAAGAGGTCCCAAGATTACTGGAGAGAGTTTTTACCGAAACATATATGGGATCCACAGAACCAACCTTTGGTGATGAGTATAGGATTCCTATTCGTCCTAGCACTGCAATAGATACAAATCCCACAATTGCTCGTTATTTATGGAGGAATTCATCGGGACACGATCTCTATGATCATTTCAAATCCTTTCGACAACCCTTTCATCCTCATGACCCTCCTAGTGAAACATGACCATCCGGTCAAACCATGAATCACCCCGTCGATCAGGTCATTAACCCTAATATTGCGTTATCACAAGTCCATCCTAATGCTGGACTCATCACCTCTACTCATCTCCAAGGCACTTCGATCCCTACCCCCATTTTTACAAGATTTTACTCTACAGCCCCACATGTTCCACACAATCATGCTGGGACATCTTTTCACCTGAGAATGTAGACCCCTGCCAGCCAAATACAACCAGCTGGAGGGAAACCACCATCTAACGAACCTTTCCTTATTAGAGAACCACCATTCTATGGAGGTCCTACCCCTCCCAGGGGACAACCCCCTTTTCATGCTCCTCTTGGAGGGAAGCCTCCCTTTTCTAGTCATACCCTGGTCGTTAATCCACCGCTGGCAGGGGGGAAACCTTCGTTTGCTGGAAACCCTTCACAATCCTAGGGAGTATCTTCAGGAGGCACTTTTATTCAACCCCATGTTGTGGGGAACTCGTATCATAACCCAATAGGAGGAGTATCAAATCATGTTCCTTCCGAAACATCTTATGGACAACCTTATCTAGGCGACATCCCAAACACCACCTGGAGTTCTTCGGGTCAACAGCCTTATCCTTCTCATGTGTCTAATGTGTATCCACCTCTGGGATCTACTCCTTACCATCCTCAAGGGCCAAATGTTTATCCTCCTTATGGGAAAGCAAATCACCCATCCTATAATGCTCAGAACCCATCGGGTTATGTAAATGTTTCTCATCCATCATCGAATCCTGCTTATCCCGGCCAACAACAACCATATGTAAGAGGACCTATTGGTTACAACTATCCACCTAACCCAGTTTATGGTCCTATTGGTGTTCCTATGCCACACTAGTATCATCCACAAATTAATCGACAGCTACCTTTCCTTGCGACTCTGGATCTCCCAGACTTGTCTCGGTTAACTAATGATCCTATTTTTCATTCACTAGTTTGGCCAGTCATTCCAGCTAAACTTCCTTCTGATATTCAGAACTTTGACGAAAAATCTGGCGAAGATCCAAACAACCATGTGATGACTTTCCATTTGTGGTGTTCATCAAAATCCCTCATGGATGATTCTGTACGTTTGCGTCTTTTCCAGCGAACACTTACAGGCTCGGCATCAAAGTGGTATATTGAACTACCACATGCTTCTTTTCATAATTTCAATTCCCTTTCCATGTCTTTCCTCATGCACTTTCAACTACCTATTCGCTACGAGACAGGTACTGAACTCTTGACCTCCCTTCATCAAACTGACTCCATGCATATCTCTGACCATATTCATGAGTGGAGACAACGACGAAGGATGATCAAGGTAATCATTCCTGACATATTATTGGCGGAATGGTTTACTAAATCACTTTTACCCTCGATCACTTGTGATGTCGCTATGGGTGGTGCGGTCACTGAGGAAGAAGCCATTGCTCGAGCTCAGTACTTAGATTTGGTTTATTCACAATATGGTACTTTGTATGATTTGCTTCTGAATGTTGCTCGAGCTAATACCGATCCATCCAAACCATCATCCTCATCTCATGCGGATGGTGTTATCGGTTCCGTCAAAACTCAATCTACTTCCAAATCGACCGCACTCTCCTCTACCTCCCCCCAAACTCAGATTTCTGAAGTAAATGTAGTTCAATATGCCCCTTCACAACAATCTAGAGGTAAGAAGAAGCCAAAGAATAAATCAAAAAATACCAATAACAGTGAACAACCAAAAAATCAATCTCAAACACCTACTACCGAAAAGCAACCACAACAGAAACTGAAATTCCTGTGTATCATTTGTGGTGACGATCACTACACTCGATATTGTCCACATCGCAATGAAGTGGCCAAAATTTTCCAAGGAAATTCACAACCCGCTGTGCTTACTCAGCCTTTTCCACAACAACAATCCATGGTTGCTCAAACACCCTCTCCTGGGGGCAGTTCTAGCCATCCTCATGATGAGGCCTCGACGAGTGCACATATTTATATGTTTAATGGGATTAATTTGAACACTCACTCTAAGACATACGACACACCAGGTAACCCTGAAAAAGGAAAAGACACTAACGGTACCGGTACTTTACCGGATCCATCACTGTCCTCCGTTAGTCCTCCATTAGTTACTCCTCCGTCTGGACCACTTCAGATTGAGAAACCTGTGTTCGACTCTATCTTATGCCCTCCTAAGAACACTATTCACAAAGCTACGTTTAATCCGAGTTCACATGCCTCCCAAAACTACAACATTGTTGAAGATTTGGCTCAAGCACCATGTGCTATGTCCGCGTTAGAAGTTCTACGGCACTGCCCTAGTCAACATAGAACGCTCTTGGCCGCTATTGGTGCTGTTGATCCTGAGTCGTCCAACCGTATCATGTTTAACCTGGAAAATTATGCGTCTCGACTCTCTCACCAACTTGCTTTTCAAGTTGATGTTGTTGTACACAATCAAGAAATCCACTGAACTATTCTGGATGAGGGAGCCTCAACTTGTGTCATGTCTTTAGCATGTTGTAAATGTTTAAAATCACCTGCACTCAACAAATCCGCAATGATGTTACATGCTTTCGATGGGCGAGGTTTTCATCCCCATGGGATTTTACAGTCCCTGCCCATCCAATTGGGTGGAAAAACAGTCACTGTTGATGTTGAGATGGTTGATGCTCCCCTTGATTACAACTTGTTACTTGGAAGAAGTTGGTTTTATGCTATGACTGTCGTTGCCTCGTCGGTCTTTTGATGTGTACAATTTCCTCATCAGGGCAAAATTGTCACTGTTGATCAGTTGTATTTTTGCACGACTGATGCTCACGCTCCCGCCACCAACAATATTCCTTTCATGGGAGACCACAAGATAACGTATGAAAGCATTGGTGTTGGATTAATGAAATATTATAGCCTTATGGGTACCTTCCCTACACCACTTCCACCAACCACACATCCTATTGCCACTGTTGACATGATTTCGACCGCGACTTATCAATCTTTGGAGTCATCCGACCTTTGGATTGTACCTAGTCCATTGGAATTCGATGCACTAGGTGACACCGTGCCACTTATTCTAGCCGAAACATCATACATTTCTATTTGATCCACTTCTCCCTCGTCGGATGACCAACCTGTATTGGCACCCGACAATTCCTCGATGCAATCACGGTTAAGTTCCCTGTCATTTGCGATTGATTACATTTCCCCAATTTTTCCCTCGGATGAATCTATCATGGAAATGTTGAGCATTGACGAGCTACCTCAGAATGATAACCATCATCGATCCTCTTTTCTTCCCCCTCATGAAGAAATTCGGGCAGATATACAGTCTATCTCCCCTCCTGATGTCGACTTTCTATCGTCTCCCATGCCTTCGACTTCCTATGATTTGGATCCGGTAGTTGACATGGTGATCACTTTGGTAGGGTTATTGGAGCCTGATCTCCTTACTCCTGTCGCGACCCTCGACATGTGTTCCTTCCAGAGTCATTTTCTTCCATCCAGTGAATATCTCTTGGAATCCATGACCGAGTTTTGTCCCTTGACATGGTATCCTTCCAGAGTGTTATTCTCTTAGAAGCCATGATCAAGAAGAGTCTTTGAGCATAGGTTTTCTTCTCTGTGGCAAGATCGTTTAAAAAATGAAACAAAGGTCACGAGCATAGTTTTTATTCTCTATAGAAAGATCGTTAAAAAATGAAACAGAAGCTACGAGCATAGTTTTCCTCTCTATAGCAAGCTCATTAAAAAATGAAACAACAATCTGGGGATTGAACCTGAAACCCTGAGCATAGTTCTTTTTCTGTGTCAAGCTCGTTAAAAAATGAAACAATCACCTCTCTTGAAGCTTCTTTTCATCCACTCTTATCCGTTTTCTCCGTCTAGTACAAAAATTGGTGATAACCTCACAGTCGGTGAATGAATTGAAGCTTGGAGGGAACATCTCCAGCCTTCGATGCTCATTCTAGAGTTAAGCCACTAGCTTTCAAGCTGGGGGCATACCGAGCTTAGTCTTTGTTCTTTCTTGTGCTCGAAAAAACATGAGAATGTAATCGAGTAGACTTTTATCACTTTTTTGGACTCACATGGATATATAAAAAAGGAACCCTTTGGAATCGTCTTTGACCTCTTTTCAGACTCTCTAAACATGAAAATATTGACAAGTGATCTTGCATCCTTTCCCACTTGTTAAAAGGTTTGAAAGGGCGTCTTTCGAGTGATAATTTATCTCTTTTTCGGCCTCGTGAGACTAACATTACGAAAAAGGAAAACATTGGAGTCGTCTTTAAGTTGTTTTCAGACTCTCTAAATATGAAAAATCACCGAGTTTTCCTTCTCTGGACTCGTTAAACAATCATACATTGAAGGGCCCATACGGGACCGAACCCTTACTTCTTCCAGTTCGCTAAACAAAGGAAGATGGACATATCGAAGGTGAGTCATATCAAGCATGTGTTACCCTCCTCGAGCTCGTTAAATTAAAAAGAGGTACTCATCTATCTGGATGGGGGAAAAGTTGAAAGAAGCATGCCAAGAAATTTTTGAGAACACTACCAGTAACTCTTACGATCACCCTTGAACACGACACTTTGTCTTTGCACGCATTTTAATCCACTGAACCTATGCACTGAGCCAATCCTATGAGTTTCTTTTACTCCTTTGGGT
The DNA here is from genome assembly GCA_009831015.1 of Picea engelmannii. Lineage (NCBI taxonomy): Eukaryota > Viridiplantae > Streptophyta > Pinopsida > Pinales > Pinaceae > Picea > Picea engelmannii. The sequence continues at coordinate 94,412 of ML791204.1, forward strand.
CACCTGACAAAAGTCACAACATCCACTGCATTATCAAGTTTTGGTCCATGTCATGTTTCTACTGATGTGCCTCAGTGTTCAAGGGAAGTATCTGCCTCGAGAGTCAGCCATCACAAATATCCTGTTTCAATACCCATGTCAGTCCATGTTCATTTTATCTACCAATTACATCTCTATGTCAGTTTCATGTTGTTGATGGGGGATACATCAAGGCCCTCCTTCGATGAGTCTATTCCTGTCGAATTCAACACATTATCCAAGAACTAGATTTAGAAACCAGTTAGTACCTTGGGACCTGCATGCCTCAATTGAAGGCCTCCTCGCACTTGACAGTGGGTTTACATCATTGAACCATGATCGGATGACTCCATGAATGTTCGACTTCAGCTCATTCATTCACATTCGTCGGTATGTACTAGAGTACCTTGGGAATCATTGACATTAATGGTGATCTCCCTCGCGCTTGTTAACAGTTTACATCATTGACTGGTAATCAAGTGGTTTATGCCATGTTCAACATCAAGACATCTATTCACATGGTTATATTCATACTACATCGGGATCGGTAAGAAGACCCTAGGTTGAGTCATCACTCTTATATGTACTTTGCCCAAGTTGTGAAGGAGTTTTCTTTTGAACTATGACACATATAATGTTACATAGATCCATTTTGTATTGGTCATGGCCATGTCTTGTCATTTCGTAGATCCACTGTGTATTCTTCGTGGCTATGATCAGTTCAGGTCATAGGAGTATAGATCCACATTGTATCTACAGTGGCTATACCATTTTGTCCATATAATTATGGATCCGCAGTGTATTGTATGGCAGCCATACCTAAAAAGACTTTATCACTCAAGCATAGGTATGCCTGCCTTGAGTTTGAAACATGTCATAATATTTGTTTGATGGTTGTGTGCAACTTTTTCTGATCTCTCTGCGTCCATACCCTTGCTTGAAAAAGTCTACAAAGTACTTCAGTCATCATTGTCTTCCAACTTCATACTTTGGGGGGCAATCTGTTACACCTCAAATTTACTCACTTCGATAGTGTCGCAAGTGTCGTCATTACGAGTGTTGTAAGTGTCGCATCTTGTCCAAAAGTGTCAAATATTGACTACAAGTGTTGCAAGCGTCATAGAATAGTATGCTACCATATTGCCTATGTCGTGCCTGTTATCGCTCAGTTTGTAGTATAGGTTAAGTAGCTTGAAGGCAAGAGTCAAACTGGCGTAACAAGAGCTTCCCCACCCACTGTCACCTCGATGGGGGGCTCTTTCTATTCAGGGTGGCTAATCCCAAGGAAGACGCCCCTAGGTAATCTGGGGTGTTGAAAGGAAAAGGGTCAAGGGATTGAGGCTCAAGAGGTTAAAGTAGGTTTTCCCTTCACAGATTACTGCCAAGAAGATAGACAAAGGGAAGATAAACCACAAGATAGGCACCTGCTTGCGAGACAAAGCAACAATAAAACTAAAATGTGCAACAGTGGTTAGTACTTCATAAATTAATGACTATATTTATTATATATGAGCACACATAGCAGTAATTATTGACGAAGTCAATGATTGCAAAGATAACTATGTCTTATAATGTTACTTCTCAATAACACCGGAAATGATATAGCATTCAATGTATAAAATCAATCCTTGAATTATCACAACGCATTAAATATCATTAATATGCTCACACACAAAAGTTTCTACATCACTATACTTGCTAGAGGATGACGTCATCTTTCTTCTAGGTTAGTTTTGCTAGACAATGAGGTGGACGTTTTGCAAAATAGGCTAATGAAATTTATTTACACATCAAAGTCTATCATTTGATGACCTAGCCACAACTTTTTATAGTAGCCAAAGGTTTAAACTAGGCATGACGTAATCATTAGATTAGGGTTAGTGAGACGTTAGGGTTTGTTAGGGTTTAAAATTTGAGAAGTTTAAAGGTGTGTTTTGACACTACAGACTTAACATTGGAGTTCTAGACTAGTGCCTTAGGGTATAATGGAGTCAATGGAGTCAAGGAGTTCTAGACTAGTGCCTTAGGGTATAAGTGCTGCAATGGCAAGGCCACAAAGTCAAAACCCTAAGGGGAGGAGGCTCATTCTGGTGTTTCTTAAGAAAGGCCTCATGCTCCTCCCTCTTTCCTTAAAAATCCTTGGCAAAAATGGCTAGCTTTAAAACATAAATCTAGGGCTGAAAAGTGTTGTAAAGACAAGGCCTCTCAAACCCTAAAGGTCAAAACCCTAGGTGTAAACTCAATTAGGCCTAGGACATCTTCTTTCTTCAATTTATGTTTCAAAACCAACTCAGAAAAAGGGGAACTAGTGTAGCAACAACTAGGCTATATTCTCGTTAATCAATGGCTAAACAAGTCTTCTATCATGGGGACATGAAGCAAGGACCTACTTGTGTTCTTGCTACATAGGGTTTCAATGATTAAGAAAAATAATAACAATGTAACCATAAAAGTAAGAGATTTAACCTAGAACCATTCAATTAAGAAGTTTTGCATGAGAAATACACTTACAAATCAATGAAGAGCTTATCAAACCCTAGTTGTAAACC
>ML791204.1:114049-130021 GCA_009831015.1 Picea engelmannii
GTCTCTTTCCAAAAAGTGACTTGACAACAGGTGAATTAACAGGAGGCTTCCTTCTGAAAGCTAGAGGAGGGTTATTGAACCTCCTTTTGGTTTGTGGAGTCGCCAGATAGTTTCCCTGAAACTACCAAAGAATAGGGGGAAAATATTCTAGTGGAGTCGCCAGGTAAGCTTGTAAGAAAAGGTCTCTGGGATAAGGCTTACCAAAGGTTTGTCGTTGAGGAAGATTGACTCAGTGTTCCCTGGCAACGGTGCCAAGATGTTATCGCTCAGTTTGTAGTATAGGTTAAGTAGCTTGAAGGCAAGAGTCAAACTAGCGTAACAGGAGCTTCCCCACCCACTGTCACCTCGATGGGGGGCTCTTTCTATTCAGGGTGGATAATCCCAAGGGAGACGTCCCTAGGTAATCTGGGGTGTTGAAAGGAAAAGGGTCAAGGGATTAAGGCTCAAGAGGTTAAAGTAGGTTTTCCCTTCACATATTACCGCCAAGAAGATAGTCAAAGGGAAGATAAACCACAAGATAGGCACCTGTTTGCGAGACAAAGCAACAATAAAACTAAAATGTGCAACAGTGGTTAGTACTTCATAAATTAATGACTATCTTTATTATATATGAGCACATATAGCAGTAATTATTGACGAAGTCAATGATTGCAAATATAACTATGTCTTATATGTTACTTCTCAATAACACTGGAAATGATATAGCATTCAATGTATAAAATCAATCCTTGAATTATCACAATGCATTAAATATCATTAATATGCTCACACACAAAAGTTGCTACGTCACTATACTTGCTAGAGGATGACGTCAGCTTTCTTCTAGGTTAGATTTGCTAGACAATGAGGTGGACGTTTTGCAAAATAGGCCAATGAAATTTATTTAGACATTAAAGTCTATCATTTGATGACCTAGCCGCAACTTTTTATAGTAACCAAAGGTTTAAACTAGGCATGACGTCATCATTAGATTAGGGTTAGTGAGACGTTAGGGTTTGAAATTTGAGAAGTTTAAAGGTGTGTTTTGACACTAGAGACTCAACATTGGAGTTCTAGACTAGTGCCTTAGGGTATAATGGAGTCAAGGAGCAAGGCTAAAGTCTCGGGAAAATCTAAATTTAAGGACAAGAGGGTTAGGCTTTCTAGTGTTGTAATGGCAGGGCCACAAAGTCAAAACCCTAAGGGGAGGAGGCTAATTCCGGTGTTTCTTAAGTAAGGCCTCATGCTCCTCCCTCTTTCCTAAAAAATCCTTGGCAAAAACGGCTAGCTTTAAAACATAAATCAGGGGGTGAAAAGTGTTGTAAAGACAAGGCCTCTCAAACCCTAAAGGTCAAAACCCTAGGTGTAAACTCAATTAGGCCTAGGACGTCTTCCTTCTTCAATTTATGTTTCAAAACCAACTTAGAAAAAGGGGAACTAGTGTAGAAACGACTAGGCTATATTCTCCTTAATCAATGGATAAACAAGTCTTTTATCATGGGGACATGAAGTAAGGACCTACTTGTGTGCTTGCTACCTAGGGTTTCAATGATTAAGAAAAATAATAACAATGTAACCATAAAAGTAAGAGATTTAACCTAGAACCATTCAATTAAGAAGTTTTGCATGAGAAATACACTTACAAATCAATGAAGAGCTTATCAAACCCTAGTTGTAAACCTTCCAATGATAGAAAACACCATAAACATGCCAAGAATGATTCTCCACAAGAGTAGCACCTCAACTCCAAGAGAAAATACCAAGACAAAAGACTAAAAATGATCCTCTCACAAGAGAGTGAGTTGTGTTATCTCCAGAATGAGGCTCAACGTCCTCTATTTATACCGATCTTATGACCTTTAATTACAAAAATAGGTCATTAAAACAGCCGACAAGGCTGACTAACAATATTACACTGTTTTACACATTAAATGCTAAAAATGTCATAATTATGAGCTAAAAGGGAGACGTCGGGCCCCTCTGAGGGAGACGTTAGCCCTTTTTGGGCAAGATAAACATCCAAGAAGAAAAACGTTGGCCCCTTAGGGGCTCCTGCAAGCTGCCACACGTGCCAAATGACCCAACACACTGGCACACGCTCTAGAAAATGTCCATCTGCCTCAGGTGACATCCTGTCCATCGAAAGAAATCGTCCCATCTGTAGTGGGTGATCCCCCCTAGGTCGGGCTCTGCCATGGAATGTCCTTCTGTCTTCTTCATGCAATGGCTCATCACGACGTTTTCCTGCCTCTGCCATCCCAACAACCATCTGATGGGCTCTTCAGCCCCATGGAGGTCCGAACTTATCATATCCCCATGTGTACCAGTCCACTGGTACCTGTCCACTGGGTATGGTCCTGCACATCAAATACTACGCCCTCCATGCGCTCATTAGTCATCGGGATCATAACAATGCAAATCATATTTCATCATTAAATTTATCAAATACATGCATGAAATCCCTAGCATATCATCTAAGAGCTCAAAGACAGTACACAGATCTACTATACAAAGCTGAAGGAACTGACAAAATAACCTATTGGGCTAATACCCACAAGATAAGGAAATTTTCCTCAGAAGATTATTCAAGCCATGTTTTATGAAGTGATATGGTCTAGGGATGTCCAGTCACAGTAAGACCAAGGGCAGGTGTTGTCTGTGGGTGCCTTTGTAGGAGGCGAGCTGTACCCGTCATGGATGCATTTTTTCCAAGCCCTTTATTGCCTTTATCTTTTTATTTATTGCTTTTCTCTCTTTTTTACTTCAAGTTCTGACCATAGGACACTGCCTTGGCTTGGTGACCAGAGCTGACAATGTTACCCACTAGTATCTTCGCAGAGATGATAAGGCTGGATCGTGATGAGACCCCCTTTCCCTTGGTCATGCAGCCAAAGGTCACTGCCCTGGCGTGGTGACCAGATGATGGCAATGTCATACTGCTGGATACCTATGAACATAATGGGCCGGCTCGTGATGAGACCTCCCATCCTCTTGGTTAGGTCTTGTTTTATTATATTTCTTAGGGTCCCTTTAGTTTCTTATCGAGAGGATTTTTATTGCCTTCTCGGGGATCCCCTGGGTGAAGCATCTCTAGGTTTTATTTCCTATGAATTTTATCTTTTACCAGCTGCTTTTATCCCTTGGGACTTTAGCCCCTTCTTCCCACAAGACAAAGTGTAACCCTCAAAAGGTCATCCTAATGGTCGGACTAGGGGAATGGGATAGATGTGCAGGATATAATATGAAAGAATGATAATATGGTGGGAGCGGATGATGGCTCTGCAAATCCCCCTTGGTGGCTAACCAAAACCCATGAATACAAGCTTGCTAAGTCACCCCATCAATCACCCCAACAATGGTCAAGTGGATTAGTTTAAGATCCAAGCTGTCATCAGAAATGAAAGGAACCTAATGCATATATAAGAAGGTTATAACGATCAAACATGACACATACCATGATACCTTGGACCAATTACCTCATGGAGCAAGAGTCCTCTCTGATGCAAGTCCAAGCCGATGGTGATGGAAACTGCTGCTGCTGACAGGACAAATCTGGCGAAGAAGAAGAAAGATGGGCCCTCCAGGGCCACGCTCAGGTCAATCCTGCTCTCGGTATTCCACGTCTAGGACCTGTGGGCATCGAGACATGATCTCCTAGTTATCCCTATATATCGGGGATAATAGTGCCCATAATGAAATAATAAAGACACTTATAGACACCTCAAAGATGGTTTGGAAGAAGAAAAATCACTTGGCAAGAAGTACAAGACCTTTGCCATTGGAACAACCATAAAAAAATTGAGTTTTGTGTAGGAGTGCTCCCCTACCTATTGTCAAGGAGTGCTAGCACTCCCCAAGCCTCTCTGAGGGAGAGTTTGAGTGCTCTGTGCACCCTTATGGGGGAGCGTTTGAGCGCTCTGTGCACCCTTATGGGGGAGTGCTACCCCATCTTTAGAAATTTCTGAGTTTGTTGAGGGAAATTAGGGAAAAATCCCTCAATTCTTGAAGGTGGTTGGATTCGAGGAGATGGCCAAGGCATGATCTTAGGGAAGATACTCAACTGAAGGAGAGGAATCCTCAACCTATCCCAAAGATCTCTCAAGTAGTTGGACCTCTCTAAGGTTATATAAAGAGGCCTTCTCATGGTGAAAGGCAGAATAAAGACTAGAGTTTGATACCAAACTTATGATCCTATAAGTGGTATTGACATTACATGTAGAAGGAAGTTGGAGAATTACATCAAACTTATGATCTCATGAGTGAGATGCCATCAAAGCTATCAATGGAGATTGATTTAGAAAATGGGTTGGACAAGGAGAACTGGAAGAAGTTGTTGCACCTTCATTCAAAGGATTGTAAGTACTTTTACTTGTTCTCATTAATATAATCAATGCTTGGCCTGTTTCTTTCAAACTTGTACTTGTTCCATATAATTTTGTCTTCAGTAGATGGATCTATGTTTGAGATAATCTCAGTAGAGTAGGAATACTTTTGTACTTTTGTTTGTCTTGTAGGACCTACCAAGGAGCTCAAGATCGAAGCTCAGCCTGGACTTTGCAGGGACAAACAACGTTCATAAGGTACATACCTTCCTCCTTCTCTTTCATTCATTATCTTGATTAGATATAAGAGGAAGTCAGTGTCCATGTTAATCACTTTCTATCTTAGAGTTAAGGGTCTAGCTCTCAAGAGGAAATCTACCTGTCCGCAGGGAGATTTTCCTACAACAGATTTCCTTTGTGAATCTGGCCTTTAGGAATATTAATTTTCAAACACTCGCCACTGCTGACTAGTTATCTTCCATAGTGGAAGATTTGCTGACATGTATCCTCCCCAATAAATGGTTATGCTCTTGCTTCGGGACTTTGGCCTCCTCAACCAAATCAACGGTCTTTCGACCTCCTCCTCGATCAATGATCGATATCTCCTTCGGGACTTCGGTGCTTTCAACCTCTGCTTTCCTCTAGAGTGCTCCGTACCCAGAATTCCAGACCTGGTGCCATGCATCCGCTTCCAGATCAATGAATTTCATCTGGTCGGGACTTCGACCTTCGATGATCTCAAATATTAACCACCACAGACCTCCGAAGTGAATCCTTCCGAAGTGTTGGATCCTCTAACACCTTTCCTCCTTGATCCGATGGTTATCCAATGGAGTGAGTCTCCTCCCTCTTCACGTCCCTTCGCAGATCAATGATCCATGTTCTCCCTTTGGGATCAACGACCCTAAATTCTTTGGCTTCGGCGCTTCAGAAACTTTCTGAAACTCAACTTCTAAAAAAACCCCGGAGTACGATCCTCCAAAGTTCACGATCTGGTGACACCTATCCAACCTAGATCAATGTCTATCATCCACTTTGGATTTTCGGGCTATGACAATTTCAAACCCTTCTCCTTTGCATTCTCCCAGAATGATTTCACTCAGAGTTCACGATCTTCGCCATGTACCCTTTCTGAATCTGACGGTCCAGATTCACTTCGGGTCTTCGGCTCCATGATGCTTCAGCTCTTCGGCTCTTTGGAGCTTCGAGATTTGGGTGTTTCAAAATTCCATCCTCCGTATTTCTCTTGATATTACGATTCACCGACACATGTTACTCTAAATTTGATGGTTCATATTCCCTCTAGCCCTTCAGATATTCGGGACTTCGAAAGTTTCAACTTCTGTGTGCTCATTGCTCCCAGAGTGTTTCCACTTGAAATTGATGGATTTCCGCCACACATCTTTCCAAATGATGGATGGTCCCTGCTCACTTCAGGACTTTTGGACTTTAACCAGTCCACTCTCCTGCGCACACAAGGGTTAATTCTTGTGCACTTACCTTTGGATCCAACGGTTGTTGGTCCTCTGTGCTCAGATCCAATGGATTGAGTTTGGTCCTCTCCTCTACGCTTCCTTCGTTTGATGGACGTAGATCTAATGGTCCAAGCTCCCTTCCACAACCAATTTGACGATTACTGTCACTCCTCCTCCTGATCTTTTGACTTCTTCTAACTTAGAATATTTTTGTCAGTGTTCAAAGTTTTCGGCCTTTGAACTTTCTCCTGCGAACCCGACTATCTTGGGTCTCGTTTACGCTCTTGAATGTGTTGTCTCTTATAAGATTTAGGATTTATAATAATTATGCTTCCCACACACTCCTTGCATTATTCCTTCTGATCTTGATCCCCTTGAATATTTCGATCTCCCACGCACTCCTTGCGTTTCTGGGATTTCGTCAAACTCAGATTTGAAGGATTTATTGAAAAGAAATTCTTCTCTCCCTCTTGTCATTCTCCTTACTTGATGCACACCTTGCGGATCTTTTCCTTACATAGTGTTCAATAACTCTATCTTTTTATGAACTCAACAAAGAGTTCTTTCTGTGTACTCCTTGCTCCCTATCACATTAAATAAAATGGAACAAAAAATTTATGTGGAAACCATTGTTGAAATATTGTAAATTCAAATAATATTCTACTGGAGAGAGAGTTGAATAATATTATTATATTATATTTAATTAGGCCCTATTGTGCCTTAGTAAAATTCAGCCCTATTGTGCCTTGACAGTTAATTGTAAATTAAGAGGGTAAAGTGACAGGTCGACCCAAACCTAATTATAGGCTAGCTATACCACTATTTATAAGAGAGGCCAGTGCCTCATTTGGACATACACTCACTAACCAATTATGCAGTGCACAAGTCTTGGAGGAGAAACTGTTGCAATTGGGGGTGATGTCAAGGAGGGTTTTGGTCTATCACTTGGTATTTCTTGGTTAAGTGGTGTGCTACTCTTCCTAGTGAAGGAGTAGAGGAGGATATTTTGTTTGGTCTTTGGCCTATCTATATTGAGGAATTTTTAGCTGGGTTTTCTCCCCCATCAGGGTTTCACAGGATAATCTGTGTGTCTCTATTGTTTCTTTGATTACCTGTCTTTCAGTGACCTTATTTATGCAGCTAATGTGATAAATGATTATAATAATAAAGAAGAATTGTAACTTCTAGCTATATAAGTAAAAATTCAACATGGTATCAAAGAAACCCTGAAAGAGACCAACTCACAATTTATAAAGAAGTGGCTAGCCTTAGCGCACCCTCTCCAAAATTCAGTTTTCAGTGTTGTAGAATTAGGGTTTCTGAATAAACCCTAAGTGTGACATTTTCCCTGTTTAAGGAGGTCATTGGGGAAAGTAACCACATCTAGGAGCTCGACCTAGGAGGGTGCATCTAGTCTCTAGATAAGAATTCCAAAATTTGAAGTTTGAAAAATTGGGGTTTCCTCATAAAACCCTAAGTTGTAGTTGTAGTTGCAGTTAAAGTACCAGTTAAAGTTGAAGTTGAATTTGTAGTGCTAGTGCCTTCGTACCAGTTCCTTCATGCCAGTTGTAGCTCCAATTGCAGTGCCAACAACAGTTGTAGTACTAGTTGTAGTAAAAAAATTTGTGAGGTGTTGGGACTGATTTTTATTGTCCTAGTGCGCCTTACCCTAGCAAATCTCCAGCTACCTTTAAATTTCAAGTTGCAACACCTTTGAAGTTTTAAAGGTTTGTTATTTATTGTCATTGTTGTTGGATGGTGCCACTACCTACCGATGTTTTTAGAGGTATGTACTTACATATGTTTAAAATGTATCATTATTTTAAAGGGTATTTGTAGGAGAAATGATATTTTGTCTAAATAACAATCGTATATCCAAAGGGATCTTAGATCCAACACATTCAGAGGAACTATGCACCCCAGGTTTGATTACTTTGATATGCATCTACTTGTTATGGAATTAATTTAATATTATGAATATCTAGGTTGCATTTTGATCTGTTGAAGTCATCACACTAACCATTGGTCAAAATTAAAGTCAAAGTATTAGATTGATTAAAGTTGAGATTATAGAGTTTATTCCCTAACTCATATTTCTGTCAAGATAGCATATTGTCTTAGTATAGAGGACATGTTGAAGAATGTACTTATCATATTGAGTGAAGGAGACTTGGAAGAAAATCAACACACTCATTCTTGAGGACAAGACTCAAGGTTCCATGTTTGATTGATTAAATTGATAAGATTCAAATTTACACATATCAAGTTTGATAACTGCTAAACACTATAGTTGTGATAGAAATATTTGAAAAGTCTTATTATTTAATACTTGGTAGCATGTGACCACTATTGAGATAAATGATTATTGTAATAATTTATTAGATATAACTAACATCTCCTCTAGGAGAAAATTCTTGTTTTTTTTCCAGGTTACCATGGAGGAATGATTGATCACAACACTAGAAGAGTGCTTCTCTCATTCCTTATTATTGTATTTATTACTTTTTACCCTTGTTTCAGGAAGGTCATAAATGATACATCTAAATGAGCTATTGTGACAGTTGTTCTTGCTATTGTTTTATTATTATAAAGAGTATTATTCTTGTCTATTGTTTCTCCCTTTTTTTTCTTGTTTAGGTTCCAAGTCATAGGTGATAACCCTGAGGAAGCTATAGTGATAGTGGCAGGAAGAAACATATTAGATGAGACATGGATCGGACTATCCCAGTTGTATACATGATCGTATACATCCATGTACCAAAGAAGATGAATAATAATCTACTTTTGAGATACAAAGTGTCTCATATGGAGATTGATTGTAAGGAGAATAAGGCTCCAAAGATGACCAGACATTAGAATAGAACTCATGGTAGAATTGGTCAATGGATAATGAAGCCACCTTGACAAGAAGAAAATTGTGTTTGAAGTTTGACTCAACTTTTCATATTAAGACTTGGTATTCAAAAACCAAGTATATCATGCAGAGACTATGAAGTTTTTGTACACACATAAGAAATCAAGACTCAGAGTAAGCCCGATCTCAGAAAGGATCAGATGGGAAAAAGAGACATCTTCTAGGACTGGAAGACAGATTCCATGAGTTGATAATACTATATCTTAGCTTCAGATACCTCTAGGAGACATGAAATATCCTAAGAATATTCCCTTGTTTCAATGACAGAGGAGGAATCCAGTCAGAAGGACTTGAATACGGATTTTTCCTTAAGGCAAGAAGGGAAGTCAATGGTGACTTCCAATATTGATTTAACAGATCAAGCATGTTGCAGATAACAATATAGAGATGTAGAAAGCCTGATTTATGTCCAGAGGATTCTCCCAGCAAGAGGGAGAATACTATGATGAGACAAATTCTCGAGTAATTAGAAGAAATATATATAGAGCAAACATGATTCATTAAAAGAAGCCAACATAGTATGAGATTCAGAGGGATAAGGTATGACAATCCCTGTATTTGATATTGATTTATATCTAGTTCCATTTGGTGTGGTAAATTAGTCGGGCCATGGAGACATGACTACAATACAAGATTGAGTTACCTCCAGAGAAACAGGATAAGCTACCCTCAGTGTCAGTCATTGGGCCACTCTCAGTTTTAGATGAAGTTTTTTCCTTGATAGAATAGAGGAACTACTCTCAAAGTTCAACAAATACAATGAGAATAGAGTAGTCATTCTCATATTCAGAAATAATAGCTGTAGGTGCAACGTTTCAGTCTAGAAGGAACAATTGCAGAAAAAGTAGAGGACATACTCTCAGGCAGTGAGATAAATAGTGCTTTGTAGAAAGCACATAGAGCTAGCACATGATTGTGCAGATTAAGTTGCAACTAAGAAAGTGTACCATTTTGGTACAATGTGATGTGAAAATTTGGTTTCGAAGTACAGGAAAAGAAGACTCATGTATGCAATTTGAAGCAAGCTCCAAGAGCTTGGTATGGCAGGATTGGTAATTTTCTGATGAGCTTGGAATTTACCAAGAGTAAAGTTGATCCCAACCTTTACTTCAAGATTAATAATGATGGACTATTTATATTGATGCTATATGTGGATGACTTATTCTTGATAGATGAAGAAAATCTCATCACAGATTGTAAGAAGAAGCTTTCCATTGAATTTGAAATGAAGAACTAGGCCCGATGCATTATTTCTTAGGTCTTGAAGGTTGGCAGAGCCCAGATAATATCTTCCTTAACCAAGGGAAGTATGCAATTGAAATACTGAAGAAGTTTGACATGTTGGAATGTAAATCCATGGCCACACCCATGGAGATGAATTTGAAGCTCCCGGTTAATACTTCGTCAGAGTTAGTTGATGCTACTTTATACAGACATATTATGGGTTCGTTAATGTATCTGACGACTAACAGGCCATATATATACTTTGTTTTGAACACCTTGAGTCAGTATCTAGTGGATCCTAGATGTGTTCACCTTGTAGCTGCAAAGCATGTGATGAGATACCTTAAGGGTATGTTAGATTATGGTCTCTGTTATACTGGATATTGTGACTTCATATTGTATGGCTATACTGATTTAGATTGGGATGGAAGTGCTTCAGAAAAAAAATCACTTTAGGATATTGTTTCAGTTTGGGGTCAGCCATGACTTCATGGCAAAGCAGGAAGCAATCCAGTATTACTCTCAGTACGACAGAAGCAAAGTACATTGCAACATGCTCTTCCATTTGTGAAGCCATATGGCTTCAGAAGTTGTTGACAAGTTTGTTCGATCTGGATATGGAAGCTACCATGATTCTATGTGATAACCATAGTTTTATAAAGATGATAGAGAACCCAATGTTCCATGATAATATGAAGAACATAGAGATTTGGTATCACTACACTCGTGACATGATGTTGAAGGGAGTTGTAAAGCTCCAATATGTTGGCACAAATGAGCAGATTGTAAATGTGTTGACTAAGCCTATGTCTCGTGTGAAGTTTGAGTACTTCTGAGACAAGCTTGGTGTAGTCCGAAAGGACCTCCCTTGAAAGGGGGAGTGATGTTGATGACACTATGGTATCTAGACCAACAACAGGTAGCTCAGTTAGGATTTTATATCCTAGGGGATTGATTATCCCTAGGCAGATCCCAAAGGTATGGTAAGGATGGTCTATCAGAGTACATGTGCATGTATATGCCAGCTGTGGTCAATAATGGTAGCTCAGTTAGGATTTTATATCCTATGGAATCTTATGATTCCTTGGAAGATCTTGAAAGTATGGTAAGGACGGTCTGTCAGAGTACCACATGGTAGCTTGTTAGGATTTTATATCCTATGGAATATTATGATTCTTGGGCAGATCTAGAAGGTACGATAAGGACAGTTTGTCAGAGTACCACATATGTTGTTGATTTACTTGTCTCATTCTATTACCATTGATGTTGACGTTCCAGCTTCATGTTCTTGATGTTGATGTACCAACTTCATGATGTTGATGATGATGATGTTACTACAGCTCCATGCTACATATGATGATGATGTTCAGTTTCTATTGATGTTGACGATGAGAAAAACTTCTGATAAACTATAGATATGCCCATCAAATCTCGATGATGATGATGATGTCCCCTCCTCTTGATGATTTATTGAGTCTAATCAGTTGTTATTAATGTTTTCAGTATAATACCCTTCTTGTTAAGGGGGAGTGTTGAAATATTGTAACTTTGAAGAATATTCTACCTGAGAAAGAGTTGAATAATATTATTATAATATATTTAATTAGGCCCTATTGTGTCTTAGTAAAAGGTGGCACTATTGTGCCTTGACAGTTAATTGTAAATTAAGAGGTTAAAGTGACAGGTTGTCCCAAACCTAATTATAGGTTGGCCAGACCATTATTTATAAGAGAGGTCAGTGCCTCATTTGGACATACACTCACTAACTATCTCTGCAGTGTGAAAGTCTTTAAGAATAAACCGTTGCAACCAAGGGTGACGTCAAGGAGGGTTTTTGTCTATCTCTTGGTATTTCTTGGTTAAGTGGTGTGCTAATCTTCCTAGTGAAGGAGTAGAGGAGGATATTCTATTTGGTCTTTGGTCTATCTATATTGAGGAATTTTTTTTTGTGTTTTCTCCCCCATGAAGGTTTCCCAGAATAATATGTGTGTCTCTATTGTTTCTATGTTTTCCTCTCTTTCAATGATCTTATTTATTCAAATAATGTGCTAAATGATTATAATAATAAATAAGAACCGTAATTGCTAGTTGTATAAGTAAAACTTCAACAACCATTTCTGGAGAAAACCACAAAAATTCTCTTTATAATTATTAAAAGACACCAACCAAATGTTATAAATATTTGCAAGGAACCAACCTAGTGAAGACAACAATCCCCACTAGTACAAATCCTGGTATGCACCAACCTACTCTTACAAATATTCGTAGACACCAATCCCCACTATTAAGCATCGACTTATCAAAAGACATCGATATCTTACATATCTTCATAGACATCAATATACTGGAGACACCAATGTTGTGGTGGGAGATCCCCCTACGGACTAACAAATAGGGTTATATTATGCATGCAAATATGACCAAAAGAAACCTACTTTCTATCCTCGTCCTAGACTTAATCCCCATTTCTTTTCAACAAATACATGGTTAGACCAACACACCTTGTTCCGAATGTTCGATGTTGATCCTTCTTCATGCTTGATCACTTGTTAGAAGCTCTCCTCCCAAGGCTGACCTGCATACAAAACAAACAAAAAACTACACATGCATTTTACCTACAGACTAATGGGTTAGAGATTCAAACATATATTCACTAAACTATGAAGAACTCATATAGTGGGACGGGAAAAGCATTTCTTTATTATTAACTTTAATGAATCAACTTACAATGTCGAGACCGACCACTGCTCCACGAATCCTGATCCTGGGCTCCTCTTCAAATGTCCTCCAACTTATTTTCTTTGTATCTCTCTTTGCACAAGGATGACTAAAGGGTTGGGACAATGGGAATGTGCAATTGGGTAGAGTTTATTTACTCTTATTCTCCTCCTCCAAATGGGACCCCTAAGCCTTCTTTTATAGGCTAGAAGAAGCTAGGTATTTGGACGAACCCTCGGCCATGCATGGCCGGGAGTTTTAGTTAACTCACCCAAAGCTGTGTGTTCCGTCGGCAACTTTCCTTTTTTCGTGCTTTTTTCGGTCCACGTGGGTTGTTTTCAGTCAACTAGCGTGCACACACGTGCAATAATGGACTAGGGTGCATGGGCCTGTATAAAAGAGGTTTTTTAAAGAGTTGTTCAGCAATGCTTTGGCAAAGAAGGGATTTGAGATGGCCTGATGCCAGGTAAGCATGTATGGTGCAAATTAGGGTTATAATGTTAATGTTTATGCCATTATTATAGTTCTTTGCATTTCAATAGATAAGAGCATCATAAGAACAAGATCACTGGGAAATACACATTCACAAGAGACACAACATTTATCCTGGGAAACCCTCTAGGGGAAGAAAACCCAGCAAAAACTTCCTTATCATAAATAGCCTATACAATGTTCAAGAGATAACTCAAACCAATACAGATAATCCTCCCCAAGAGATGCGCCACTCTTCTTCTCCTCTCTCCAATTGGTAATTGCAGCTTGCCTCATAAGAGAATGAGCAAGTGAGTTGTGTTCAAATGAGGCACTAGCCTCCTTTATTTATACAAGTTCTGGCATTTGTGAAGTGTCTCTTCACAGGCAGGGCCGACTTCCTATTCTGGGTGGGTAAACCCACCTTTATTATATTTCTGGGTCTTCTTATTAACTGCTGGGGCCGACTTCTTATTCTTCCTATTATAATTGTCTGTTGACCAATCCGCAAAAGGGGATTTGCTCCTAATACAATTACCGACATGATTAATCCACAATCGGGATTAATCCTATAAATAATATATCAATAATAATAAGAATACTCTTTGCAGTTACATTATTTCAACACTCCCCCTTAACAAGAAGGGTATTCTTCAACAACATTAGGCGAGAGAGGTTTGCATCATCAGTGGCATCAGGAGGACAGTATCATCAATATCATCTTGGAACATTGGCTGGCATATTTACGAGTCATCGGAATTTTTCTTCATCAGCATCATCATCATTCTCGAAAGAATGCCATCATCATCTGCATCAATATGTATCAGTAAAAATGATACCTCATCACAGCACTAGGCTGGCACATCACAGTACTACACTGGCTCAATGTCACAGCTGTTACGCTGGTATCTCAGTGTCAATCACATATTGCTTTACGTCTAACAACTAGGTCAGAAGCAAGGTATACATCATCTTGCTTTACGTCTAACAACTGGGTCAGAAGCAATGAATCATCTTGATTTACGTTTAATAACTAGGTCAGAAGCAAGGAACACATCATCATCTTGCTTTACGTCTAACAACGAGGTCAGAAGCAAGGAATCATCTTGCTTTACGTCTAACAACTATGTTAGAAGCAAGGAACACATCATCATCTTGCTTTACGTCTAACAACGAGGTCAGAAACAAGGAATCATCTTGCTTTACGTTTAACAACTAGGTCAGAAGCAAGGAATACACACAACTTCTTGCTTTACGTCTAACAGTGAGGTTAGAAGTAATGACTCATCTTGCTTTACATCTAACAACAAGTTCAGAAGCAAGGAATACACACAACATCTTGCTTTACGTCTAACAGCGAGGTCAGAAGCAATGAATCATCTTGCTTTACGTCTAATAGCGAGGTCAGAAGAAAGGAATACACACAATGTCTTGCTTTACGTCTAACAGTGAGGTCATAAGCAATGACTCATCTTGCTTTACGTCTAACAGCGAGTTCAGAAGTAAGGAATACATATATACTCCCCCTTTCAGGGAGGTTCCTTTCGAACTATACCAAGCTTATCTCGAAAGTGTTCAAACTTTACATGAGATAGAGGTTTGGTCAAAACATCAACAACCTGTTCATCCATGCTAATGTACTAGAGCTTCAAGGCTCCTCTCTGTACCATGTCGCAGATGAAATGATAGCGAATCTCTATGTGCTTCGACCTGTCATGGAATACATGATTCTCTGTCATCTTTATGCAGCTCTGGTTGTCACATAGAATCACGATTGCTCTCATCTCCAAATCAAATAGGCCAGTCAACAACTTTTGAAGCCATATAGCTTCGCAGCTAGCAGAACATGCGGCAATGTACTTTGCTTCCGCTGTGCTGAGAGCAATATTGGATTGATTCCTACTATGCCACGAGATCATGGCTGATCCCAAACTGAAACAACATCCGGAAGTGATTTTTCTATTAGCAACGCTTCCTTCCCAATCTGAATCAGTGTATCCACTCAATGTGAAGTCATGATCTCCATCATAGCTGAGACCATAATCCATTGTACCTTTAACGTACCTCATCACATGTTTTGCAGCCACTAGGTGAACACGTCTGGGCTCTACCAGAAACTGACTCAAGGTGTTCAGTGCAAAACAAATGTCTTCTCTGGTGTTCATCAGGTACATCAACGATCCAATAATCTGTCTGTACAGTGTGGCATCTGTTAGAAAAACAAGACCTCGGAGCAATAAAATAAAACAAATGCAGAAACAAAAAACATAAGACACACAATACAAGAGAGACACAGATTTACGTGGTTCACCCAGTGTGGGCTATGTCAACCAGAGAAATTGCCAGGTCCTTCCTTTATTATTATCCAACAAATGAAGGGATACAACCTACAACAAAACCCACTGTAACTTCCTCTTCTTTCTCTCACAATCTCCTATCTCAGAATACAATATTCACCACCATACATAGCCGCAATACATTTCCCTCATAAAAGAGGGTTGCCTTCTAGGGAAAAAAACCCTAACATAATCTCTACCGTTAGATCTACGACCTTATAATGAACGGTCCAGATTTACAATGAAATTACAATATACTTTTATGAGGCAATTTTTTCTTCGGGGGCTTCGCCCTCGAACCCCCGTTGGGGGCCCACTTGCCCCCAGACCCCCCAGCTGGGGGGATATCCCCCCCGGACCCCACAGAGGGGGTACCCCCCCACTGCACTCCCCCGCGTGGAAGAGTGTACATACTTCTGGGGTGTAACTACTTCATGGGGTATAAATACGGCTGAAAGCAAGGACCTCTGAATCAGGAAGATAATCAGGCTCCACAACCAACAATCTCCCACTTGGAGACTGATCTCAACAAC
>ML791204.1:133465-153769 GCA_009831015.1 Picea engelmannii
CTACTCCGCTCAATGGTAGGAATAGATCCTTCTGATATAAATAGTCTTCCATCTACATCTTCCATAACTGGTAGTTTTGGCCGTTAAATTTCTCGACCCTAAACTTTCCATCTTCCGACATTTCTCCCACTCGAACCAGGAACTCTCTTTTCCTACGAGTTACCTTATGATCTGATACCAGTTGTTAGAAAAACAAGACCGCGGAGAAATAAAATAAAACAAATGCAGAAAAAAAACACAGAAGACACATAATACAAGAGAGACACAGATTTACGTGGTTCACCCAGTGTGGGCTACGTCCACCAGAGAAATTGCCAGGTCCTTCCTTTATTATTATCCATCAAATGAAGGGATACAACCTATAGCAAAACCCATTGTAACTTCCTCTTCTTTCTCTCACAATCTCCTCTCTCAGAATACAATATTCACCACCATACATAGCCGCAATACATTTCCCTCATAAAAGAGGGTTGCCTTCTAGGGAAAAAAACCCTAACATAATCTCTACTGTTAGATCCGCGACCTTATAATGAACGGTCCAGATTTACAATGAAATTACAATATACTTTTACAAGGCAATTTTTTCTTTGGGGACTTCGCCCCCGAACCCCCGCTGGGGGCCCGCTTTCCCCTAGACCCCCCAGCCAAGGGATAGCCCCCCCAGACCCCATAGAGGGGGTACCCCCCCTCTGCACTCCCCCACGTGGAAGAGTGTACATACTTCTGGGGTGTAAATACTTCATGGGGTATAAACACGACTGAAAGCAAGGACCTCTGAATCAGGAAGATAATCAGTCTCCATAACCAACAACATCTATCAAGTCTAACGAAGTATCGACCAATAAATTTAGCTTCGTTTCCATGGGTGTATTCATGGACTTACATTCTAGCATGTCGAATCTCTTTAAGATTTCAACTGTGTACTTCCCTTGGTTAAGGAAGATCCTTTTTGGACTCTTCCATACCTCAAGACCTAAGAATTAATGCATTAGGCCAAGGTCTTTCATTTCGAATTCTGCAGCAAGTCTCTTTTTACATTCAGCGATGAGATTTTCTTCTCCAATTAAGAATAAGTCATCCACATATAGCAGTAATATTACTGGCTCATTATTCATAATTTTGAAGTAGAGATTTGAGTCTGCTTTACTCTTGGTACAGCCTAAGCTCGTCAAGAAACTGTCTATACAGCCATATCAAGCTCTGGGAGCTTGCTTCAATCCGTATAAGGATTTCTTCAATCTTCAGACATGAGACTTCCTGTCTTCAACCTCAAATCCTTGGGGTTTCTCTATATACACTTCCTCTTCGGTGACATCGTTTAGGAAAGTTGTCTTCACGTCCATCTGGTGCAGCTTCCACTTCATCTTAGCTGCAAGAGCTATGATGGTCCTGATCGAAGTGTATCTAGCTACATGAGCGAATGTCTCTTCATAGTCAATGCCTTCCTTCTGGGAAAATCCATGAGCAACACATCTTTCTTTATACTTCTCAATACTTCCATTAGCAGCATGTTTTATTTTGAAGAACCATCTGTAGGATACCCCATCTTTATTCTTCGATCTGGGAACTATTTCCCATACTTCGTTCTTCATAATGGATTGGTATTCCTCTGTCATGACATTTGCCCATTCTTTTCTCTGAATGGCTTCTTCAGAGCAAGTAGGCTCTTCATCTGGGAGATCACATATCAAAGCCATGTAATTGGAGAATGGCTTTGGTCTTTTCACCTGTCTCGAGGTTCCTTCTGGAACAACATACTTCTCTCCATCTTGAATAATCTCTCTTGCCCAAGAAGGCTTTCTTTTATGGGAGAAGGTCATTTGAGGAGGTTATTGAACTTATACTATATCATGGTCTTCTAGAAGTTCCTCATTAGGGGAAGTTACGACTTCCCTCACTGGTTCTGCAGCTCTGGGAACCTCCCTCATTGATTCTGCAATCCTAGGATTTACAGGTTCCTCTTCATATACTTCTTCAAGCTGGAATCTTCTTGATTTCTTAAGTGTTGCTTCTTCATCAATGGTCACGTCCCTGCTAATCTCAATGTGACAGTGACCTGGTATGTATATTCTGAAGGCCTTGGAGACCCCACAAATATTCCCTTCTTTCCTGAAGGGTCCAACTTGTTTCTCTTTTCTTTAGGTATATGAATAAGCAATGGATAGCCAAATATTTTTGAGATGGCTTCCCTCTGGCTTCTTTCTGGTGAACATATCTTCTAGTGTCTTGAGCCCAAGTGCACTATGGGGCAATCGGTTCTGCACATAAACAGTTGTCATTGTTGCTTCTGTCCATAAGCACATAGGAATATCTTGATATTCATAGCTTCCAGCATGGTTCCGTTCTTTCGTTCAACTACACTGTTTTGTTAGGGATATTGATCCCAACATCTTTGCATAAGTTCACAAACTCTTTTGAGGTATATTATCCTCCATTATCTGACCTGAGTATCTTAATCTTATTTACAGAAGGGTTCTCTTATCAAGGCTTTGAATTCCTTGATCTTGTTGAACACTTCAAATATATCTAGGTCTTTGATGAGAATAATCATTAATGAATGATACATAGTATACATACCCATTAATGGAGGATGATGGCATTGGGCCACACACATCTGAATGGATGAGTTCTGGGACTCCTTCTGTCTTGTTTTCCCTCTTCGAAAATGGGTTCTTGATGTTCTTCCCTTGTGCACATCCATTGCATACGCCTTCATGGTCACCTTTGAGTTCTGGTAAACCTGTGACAGCTTTGCATATGTATGGTAGCACCTTGTAGTTGAAGTGAGCTAATCTTCGATGCCAAGATTCTTCAATGGCATGGGTCATGGCAGCTTCTGAGTGACCCTATAGCTTATGCAAGTCACCTTATTCTCTTCCAATGATGATTTCTTCATTTACAGTCTCTCCTTTAGCACGTTGCCTTCTACAACCTTCGCTATAGCTTCCTCATGTGACCTGGAGCAAGGTCAACAAAACAACAAGAAATAATAATATCCTTCTTGATAATATAAAGCAATAGCACGAACAATCATCATAGTAGCTCCTTTAGAGCTATCACTTATAATTTATCTGAAGCAAAGATTAAAGGTAACGAATACAATATGAAATGAGGTCAACACTCTCATAGTGTTGGGACCAAACATTCTTCCATGGCAACCTGGAACTAACACACAAGGTTTCTCCTAGAGGAGGTGTTAGTTGTATCAGGCAAAGCATATACCTCTATATGCTCACATACTATTATGTATAATACTTTACGACGACTGCTATCTCAATTATAGTCATCAGTTTATCATGTGTACCTTTGAATCTTATTAATCTTGGTTAATCAAACCTGGAGCCTTGTCCCCAAGAATGAGTGCTTTCTTTTCTTCCAGGTCTCCTTCACTCAAGTGACGAGTGCTTTCTTTAACCTGTCTGTTGTACTAAGACAATACACTATCTTGATAGAAGGTTAGGTTTAATCTCTATGATCAACTTTTAATTCTTCTAATAATTTGATCATAGCTTCAACATGCAACACTGATCAAGATAGTGTTATGAAAAATAGATGTATATCAGAATAATCACACCTGGGTTGCATAATTCCTCTAAATGTCTTGGATCTTGAGATCCTTCTAGATATATGGCAAGAGATCCCTTCTCCTGCAAATAATCTTTAGGGTTTAACCATTAAACATATGTAAGTACATACCTCTGATAGCATTTGCAGGTAGTGGCTCCATCTGGTAGCAGCGGTAATCATTGCCAACTCTTGAGAAAATTTCAAGGGTGATTGCAACTGGTTCTACGGCTGCAACTGCAACTGATACTGCAACTGCAACTGGTACTACAACTGCAACTGGTTCTGAGACTACAACTGCAACTGCAACTTAGGGTTTTATGAGGAAACCGTAATTTTTCAAACTTTGAATTTTGAAATTCTGATCCAGGGGATAGATGCGCTGAGCTGAGGCGAGTTAGCTAGTGCAGTCAGATTTTTGAAAATCCAACTTTTACCCCTTCAAATCTGATCTACGGATTTATGGACTGGTGCTTTTGGTTTTCTGGTACTTCTAGTACTCTGGTACTTCTGGTACTTCTGGTACTCTGGTTTTTTGGTACTTTGTGAAACTAGGGTTTCACTTTTCGGGAGATCTAGCCACTGAAAAGGTGCACTCTAAGTGCCAAAATGATCCTGGGGGGAGGGCGCAACTTTCTAGGTGTTTAGGGAGCTGAAAAGAGTTACTTTTTCAAAACCCTAATTTGCAGGTGCTGCAACAGTGATGTTTTTCCTCTTGCAAATTGTGCTTTCTTCAGGTTGGCTCTGATACCATGTTAATGTTTATGCCATTATTATAGTTCTTTTCATTTAAATAGATAAGAGCATCATAAGAACAAGATCACTGAGAAATACGCATTCACAAGAGACACAACATTTATCCTGGGAAACCCTCTAGGGGAAGAAAACCCAGCAAAAACTTCCTTATCATAAATAGCTTATACAATGTTCAAGAGATAACTCAAACCAATATAGATAGTCCTCCCCAAGAGATGTGCCACTCTTCTTCTCCTCTCTCCAATTGGTAATTGCATCTTGCCTCATAAGAGAATGAGCAAGTGAGTTGTGTTCAAATGAGGCGCTAGCCTCCTTTATTTATACAAGTTCTGGCATGTGTGAAGTGTCTCTTCACTGGCAGGGCCGACTTCTTATTCTGGGTGGGTAAACCCACCTTTATTATGTTTCTGGGTCTTCTTATTAACTGTTGGGGCCGACTTCTTATTCTGCCTATTATAATTGTCTATTCACCAATCTGCAAAAGGGGATTTGGTCCTAATACAATTACCGACATGATTAATCCACAATCGGGATTAATCCTATAAATAATATATCAATAATAATAAGAATACTCTTTGCAGTTACAATATTTCAACATATAACAGATGCCCCCTAATGTGTGAGGTCAGAAGAGCATCTGATGGCTGAAATACATTACCAATCTTTATTAATGTGCCGAACAAGTGAGCCCAGGGACTAGGAACCCAGAGGCATCGTCTACAAAATAACAAATGTCTCACCGAGGCGGGCATACCCATGCTCGGGATAAAATAGAATCATGGCTACCAATCAAATATAGTATAGATCCATGTCAAATAAATATATAAAGTGTAGCCACGAACAATACACAACGGAGCTACAACTTGAAATCAAAAAGATATACATATAGAGTATCCATCTTCTAGAAGCTGATACGACCTGATGGCTGGAGATGAGATCTTCAGAGCTCGAGCAACAACTTCAAAATATTCAAAACTCAAGGTAGGAGTGTAATATGAGTGTACGACTTCACTACCCATAGGTCTTCGACGGCTCGTCAGTCATGGACTAGATAATCTTGATGATCAGATTGAAGGCTTCATTGATTTCAAACCAGGACTTGATTGGACATTCGGGATGGCCGGGTATGAGGGAAAGAGACAAATTTTAGAGGGGCCGACTCAGGCCTAGTAGAAACTTCCCTTGGAAAATAGCACGACAAATGATGAGACTTAGGCAGCATGGCATTAATCATAAGTTTACGAAGCAGGAGGCAACGCAAACTCTCCATATGTTTGGAAGAATAACCAAACAGAGGAGAACACAACTCTATGTAGCGAGAACAACTTCCTAAGGTCGTACTACATCCCATAGTTTGATGAACAAACAGACATATGTGCTTTATCCAAGGGCGACTCATTATGCTTCCAATAAAGAAAATACTTTTCCCTTCCTGTTTTTGGGGTATATTTGATTTTTTTTTGTCTTTTTCAATAATTTTGGAAAAAAGAATAAAGGAATGTTACATTACAATGGAGGAACGATGGTTACAAACATACACGTTCAAGGCGCAAGGACAAGACTGATGTTCAGAATAATGATACTCGGGAAAAATCCTCCGGGGGCCAAGGGTGTTAAGACGCAGAAGCAAACTGCTACAAGGCTGGCGTACAAGGTATGCAAACGCGGTTAACAAAACACACAATGGTAACGTCCTTCAATGTAAGTTTAACGAGCCTAGAGAAGGTAAGATCGCTGGTTTTTCATATTTTGAGAGTTTGAAAAAACATAAAAGGAGACTCCATTGGGGTACCTTTTTTGAAGATAGTCTAGTCGGTTCTAAAAAGGGGTAAACAAGCACCGACAAGACGTCTATTCAAAACCATTTTAACGAGTGTGATAAGGACAAGATCACTCGACCATTTATTCATTTTTAAGGAGTCTAAAAAAAGCTTAACTATGGACTCTGTCAGGAATTTTCTTCTGGACCATTTTAATGAGTGTGAAAGAATAAGGTCACTTGACGATCTTTTCAATTTTAGGGAGTCTGAAAAGAGCTGAACTATGGACTCTGTGGGAGTTCCTTTTTCGTAAGTTTAGTCCCTCAGGCCTGAAAAAGGGATAAAATTATACCTGAGAGTACTCTTCTAAAGAAATGAAGTTCCATAGAGTATACCTTTGTTCGTACAGTTGACCGTCCGGACCGAAAAATGGGTAAACTACCGCCGCACAGACGCAACTTCAAATTTCAGTTTAACGAGTGTGAAAGGCCACAAGATCGCTCGACAATATTTTCATGTTTAGAGGGTCTGAAAAGGGCTTAAAAGAAGACCTGTTATATCTTTTGGGAGTCCTGAGGGTGAGGTCAAGAGCGAAAAGGAATCGTGCAAATGAGGCTCGAACTCGTAATCAGGAAAAACTACAAGGACTTCTGAGCCTATAGTGATTAAAGGCAACATAGATACCATAATGCAACCAGGATCTACCTAGGGCATCCATGTTCCGGTAAGCTCTACCACCAAGTCGTGACACTTCTAAAGAAGTTATGATGGTTTTTTGTCACAACCTGATGGGATCGATCCTATGGCAAAGGAAAAAGACAGCGAGATACAAAAGTTAGGGTAGAAACCTAACCTATATGCGCAAGTTGATCCTTGGAAAAAAAATTTCACGGACCGTCGAAAATTACCCAAAACTCCAAAAAACTATCCCAATACCCAATCATATCCCTCCTATGCAACTCCTGAATCACTCTAAATGGTTTTTGGTATAAATAAAATGATAAGGGAGGCCAAAAAAGTGACAAAAAGAGGCCAAAAAGTCTACAAATAGAGGCGGGCAGCTCATTATCACCATTGTTGATTTGGAAATTGACTGTGGAGCCAAAAGACCCCCTTTGATAAAAGTGGTGATTCTGGGAGCTACAGTGGATGAAACGAACTTCTGTCTGGACCAAGTAAGTACAAACTCTCTTAACTTGTATTTTAAGTCTTTATTTTTGCATTGGGTTTCATTTTTTAGGGGGGTGTCGAATTTTAAAAGGTCGACCCTAGGTCCACGCGGGCTGTCTCAAGACAGGCCGCGTGTACATTCGGGCAGAGTAAACTCTGCATGCGTGTACACACAACTGTCACCATTATAGCCCACGTGGACCCCCTTATTGAATGAAAAAGGCTTAAAAAGCAAGGGTTAACCCTCCTGAACCTTGGTGTTTTGCAGGATGTATTTCCACTGGAGAGAAAGAGAGCATGAAGAGGTTACTGAGTTGGTCGGGGAAGACCCATTTGTTGTGGCTACTTTGATGCAATGTGGGTTACTCAATTTTTTCCTATGTCCTTTTATGCGGGCACAACCTAGGCTACTGAATTCCTTGGTTGACTACTGGCATCCAAATGCAGAGGCATTCATGTTAGAGGGTCAGTCATTGGTGCCCACGACCGAGGACATTTACTTTTTTACTGGCCTCTCCAGGAGAGGGGAACCAGTCAATTTCTAGACTTTTCCTTCAGGGCCGCATAATATAGCCGAATTGATAGGTCTATACTATTCAATTTATACAGACAGCTCGAGCTCGTAGGTGCCCATAAGCAAGATCACTGACTTATCGCTACAGGTGATAGTATTTCTTATTGGACGAATCACTAGTTATGCAGCTCTACATCAGGCATCCCATGCACATATGAACTGTGCATTCCAGTGCTTAAATGCACAAATTTTTGATTGGAGTACCACATTGCTTGAGTGTATGAAGAGGCAGTTGACAGATTTTCGTTTGTAGACACAGAGGAACTTCGGGTTCGGGACCATTCTGTGTTCATTCTTTTTTGAGAGAGTTCCGAGTTTTAGTCCTCGAGCAGTGGTACGAGGACTTCAGGCCTCTCTTCCTGCTTTGTGTAGATGGGCAGTATTACTATCACGACAGGGTGGCGGAAGGACCAATGAGTCCTTCAATGATGACTTCTTCGCGAGGTTGTCGCGACAAATCCCGATTATAGAGGATTACCCCTATGCCGGGATTGATTTCTCGAGAGACCCTGAGATACCAGTACCTCCTGGTGAGGAGCGAGGAGAGATGGGTAAGTCTCCACCTTTGTAGTTTGTTTGTGTTAAACATATGTAATTTTTATGTTGTTTTGTTATATATATCATTTTTTGTTATACCAGAGTATTTGACGGATATGTGTTTGTTGTGTGCAGATGTGGGACCAGTGCGACCCATTGACTATGCGAGGAACATGTGTCATCCTCGTCCAGGGGCCACACCTGCCATCGCAAGGGGACCAACAGTAGCAGGATATCTTCCAGTTGGGGAGGCTGAGAGGGTATTGAGACGAGTCGAGCAAAACTTTACTGCGCTCACTCGCACGGTCTCGATGGAAGAGATTGAGGAGCTACCACCATCTATGCAGCCTCATGTAGTGGGGGCACCACGGACATGGGTCCGATTGTTTCGACGTTTAGCCAACACTGTGGATCAGTATAACAGGGCCCACAGGCTTTGACTTTAGCTAGACATTTTGACGTGCCACGATCACTACTTGTATATATTATTTGAGGGCATAAGCCCTGTGACTCATTATCAGTCATATTTTTGAGGCACTTGCGTCCATCTATGTACTCTGGTTACTTTATGATATTATATATGGTTTTTTTTTTTTTTGTCTTTTGTGTCTTATGGATCATGTGTGCAAAAAATGTATTTACATGTTTATGTGAATGTTCTTTCATATGTGTGCAATATGCCAATCTAAAATTTGATTAGCTAGAGTATATGCAACTTGGTTTAATCTCCTAGGAACATGAAAATATGTAATATAATCAAAGTTTTGTTCTAAGAGACGTACCCTAAGGAATTGTCAGTGTAAAGTTGGATCATGAACCCGATATACTCTGTTTAACTGAGACACAACTAGTTGAGCGTCGAGATAGACCCAGAGATGAGAGATACCCAATGACAAAGCATCATAAAGCAACTTAATAACTTCACTATACTCGGCGACATTATTTGTGGTGTCACCCAAGCATTTACCTCCGAAAGATAATAACTGGCCTTGAGGTGTAAAGATTACCCAAGCTATGGAGGCAAGCCTCTGAGTGTGCTGACTAGCACCATCTGCATACCCAACGAACACCTCAGAATCACTTGACATCTGCCACAGTGACGAAATATAACATCAATGACACGTCCATAACACTAAAAAAAACTAAAAAGTAATAGTACAAAGACTATACATATGTTACAAAAAGTTACCCACAGTGACCTGCCTATGAGTAATACTTCTTGAGGTAGAGTCCATTTCTAGGCTCTGCCAAAGCATTCCCTTCAAATTCAACCAGACGATAAGCACCCTTTTTTAATACCTCTTTTATGATGAAAGGTCCGAACCACATGGGCTTGAATTTTCTTGCCCCCAGGGGGTCCTTATCTTGGTCATAGACCAAGACATGGTCACCTTCAGAGAAAATCTGAGGATGAATGGATCTATCATAATGACACTTGACCTTATGTTTGTAAGCCTCATTGGCCAGGGCCACATCATGACGCTGCTCATTGAGCTGCTCAAGGTATACTAATCGTTCTTCAAGTGGAGAAGTGTCTGGCAATAACTGTATTGCCGACTTTAGACATGGGATCTGACATTCGATAGGCAAGACTGCCTCCAGCCCATAAACAAGTTGGAAAGGTGAGAAACCGGTTGCATTCTTAACAGATGTTCGATAAGCCCATAATGTCGAGTATAACATCAAATGCCAATTTGACTTGGCTGAGTTGATCGTTCACTGTAGAATTGTCTTAAGAGTTTTGTTCACAACTTCCACCTGACCATTTGCTTGGGGGTAATAAGGTGACGAATGTTCCTACCATAACCCAAGATTTGACGTTAACTCGGTCATCATTTGGTTTTGAAAGTGACTGCCATGGTCAGTGACAATCTCCCTTGGGACACCGAACCTTGCTATTATCTGGTTGAATAAAAAGAGAGATGCAGTCTCTCCATCATCTTTAAACATTGGCATAGCTTCAACTCACTTTGTGAAGTAGTCTACAACTACGATGATATAGCGGTGCCCCCTTGTTGAAGGAGGGTTGCATGTAGTGTAATCAATCCCCCACTTGGTGAAGGGACCAACTTTGATGACAGGAAACATAGGAGCAGGATGTGCCCTCATCTTCTGAGAGAAGATTTGGCATGGATGGCACTTCTTGACCGATTCGATACAATCTTTGATAAGTGTCAGCCAGAAGTAACCTGCTCGTAGAATCTTTTGGGTTGTTTCCAACCCAGACAAATGACTGCCACAAACTCCGGTATGGCAATCATTAAGCACGATAACTGCTTCTTCGTGAGTGATACATCGGTGTAGGATGCAGTCTACACCTCTTCGATACAATGTATCATCGAGTATGAGGTAATTCTTAGCTTGATGGCATATGCATCGACGCTCATCATGAGAAGCAGTGGTGGGGCACTTCAAAATCTGGAGATAGATAAGTATATCTCTGTACCAGGGATCCAAAGAGGTGATAAAAAACATATCTCCTCTGATAGGCGACTCTTCGGGCACAGGATCACTTGACTCAACCAGAAGTTCCGAAATAAGTTCTGTGAAGACCAATGACTTTTTGGACTTTGTTGAAACGAAATCTAAGTCAAACTCCTGGAGGATGACTATCCATCTACTGATTTTTCCGCCTATTACCTGTCGTGTCAACATGTACTGAAATGGATTCATGACAGCAATGATGGTGGTATTGCGAAATAAAACATAATGATGGAACCGTTGAATAGCATGGACTGCTGCCAATGCAAGTTTTTCGATATGAGAATAATTGAGTTCCGGTCCTACGAGGCCTCAGCTCAGGTAATAGATGACATATTCTGAGAACAAGTCATCTTCTTGAACTAAGACCATGCCAATGGTTGACTCTACTGCAACCAGATATAACAGGAAATCCTTGTTATAGTTAGGTGGCCGGAGCAGAGGGGCAGTTGTGAGTGCATGTTTCAATGCGGTGAAAGAGCATTGAGCGGCATCGTACCAATAAAAAGGAATGTCTTTTTTAAGTAGGTGCATAAAGCCCTTGGTGATCTCGGCGTAATTAGCGATAACGCGTCTTAGAAAAATCGCCTTGCCCTGTAGACTTCGAAGTTGAAGGATTGTGCGTGGGGGGGGGGAAGCTAAATTATTGCCTCAACCTTGAGAGGATCAACCATGATCCCCATTGTTGATACTATGAAACCTAACAAATGTCCTGATGTTACACAGAAGCTGCACTTGTTTGGATTCAAGCAAATCCGAAAGTAGTGACAACGTTCAAAGATAAGTCGGAGGTGTGTGGGATGATCCGTTCTCTTGTGAGATCTAGATACTAAATCATCTAAATAAGCATCGACCATATGCTTGAGGTCATGAAAAGAAAAATACATGGCCCTCTGAAAGGCTGCTCCAGCATTTTTAAGACCAAAAGGCATTTTACGATATGCGAATGTACCCCATGGACAGATGAATTTCGTTTTGTGCTGGTCTTTGGGTTTGATTTTTATTTGATTATATCACGAAAAACCGTCCATGAAAGAAAAGGCCTCACAACCAACACATTCATCAATGATCTAGTCGATGAAAGGTGTGGAAAAATTATCTTTGGGACATGCCTTGTTCAAATCACAGAAGTCGGTACATACATGAATCGTGCCTTGTTTTTTATTGACCGGCACGGGGTTTGACACCCATTGGGTCAAATGGATAGGATAGATAAAACCGGCTTTTAGTAATTTCTCAACCTCAACCTTAATGGTTGCTGGTTTCTTGGGGTTAACTAGATGAAGCTTTTTTCGGACAGGCTTGGCATCTGGATATGTTGTGATTTCAAGTTCAACTATTTTTGGATCGATGCCTGGCATTTCCTCGTAAGACCAGGCAAAAACGTCGCAGAACTCTTTAAAAAGATCTGTGTAGATTTGAATCTCTCCGGGGGAGCAATCAGCTTTGACAAAAACATTCTCCATGACACCAGGGTTTCGGGAGATATTGATCGGTAAGGTTTCAAAAATAGTCGCCATATTACCCTCAGCATAAACCTCATGTGTAGCTAAGAGATTAATGGAACAAGACCTATCTCCCGTCATAGTCAAGGTGAATTCTCCAGCTTCGATTCTGCTTAATGCTAGGAGGAAGTATGATCTGTGATGAAGATCTTCCCAGGGTTTGTCCGGACTAGTCATTGCCTCAATTATAGCTTCATCAGTGGGCAAGACTACGTCTAATGAATCGATATGAGCAAGAGAACCCTGAGCCCAAATAGGCTCCATAAGTGGATTGAACTCTTGTGTGGGAGTTGGATCAGTGTTGGTTGAATCTTGCTGTACTAAAGAGTACGCTACTTCAGCTGCGGACAAGGGCATGGACATGCACGGGTGCCCTGTCCCATCCATCGTGGTCGATGGGGAAGGAAGTATCCGCAGATCATCGAAGTAACTCGTGCAGAAAGAAGAAACTTGAAAAATCTCAACCTTATGGTGATTGGATATAAACTTGATATCTCCTTGAGGGGGTGGGTAATCGAAGGTACCCATCAAAGATGGGCACAAACCAACCCCTACGTTGACTACACCTCGTTGAGCATTATCGATCATCGAGACCGTGGATGCCCCCAATGAAGGGTCAGTTCTGGAGAAAGACAATTGATCGATGGTCACTATCTGGCCCTCGTGTGGAAACAACAAGACCCAAAAAACTGTAGCAACCACAACTTGCATGGCATAAGTCCAACTCCTTCCTAACAAGAGGTTATAATCGAGGGGAACATCGACTACCTCTACTTCAACACACACGGTCTTCCCTCCTAACTGCACTGGGAAAGAAGGAATGATACCGTGTGGTCGGAATGAACGACCGTCGAAAGTGGTGAGGAGAGTAGGTGACGGAGACAAAACGGGCTGGCCAACGACCTTCCAACATGCCAACGACATAACACATGTCGAGGCTCCCTCATTGACCACCCTGCAGAAAATATTCCGAGTAAAAGTTTTCGTGGGATAAGCCACTACTATCTGAAATGCTACATGGTAAGGCAGATGAGGTTTTAGGTCGGTTGTATCTAGCATGATTGTACCTGGATTACAAGTCTCAGTAGATCCTAAAGAGGTTAACAAGGCTTTCCTCTGGGAAGGGAAACTTTGGAGGACCTCCAAAGAGGACATCGCACAAGGGGTTTGTGATAAATCTTCCACCATAGAGTAGTTCTGGGC
The DNA here is from genome assembly GCA_009831015.1 of Picea engelmannii. Lineage (NCBI taxonomy): Eukaryota > Viridiplantae > Streptophyta > Pinopsida > Pinales > Pinaceae > Picea > Picea engelmannii. Next base: position 147,016 of record ML791204.1, read on the forward strand.
AGCCCTTGCATTTGGGTTATGAGAAGCTTTTTTGAAATCACCTTTGGGAATGTGTGTCATTGTTTCACCCAATGTCTTCTCAATCTGCAGAGGAAGAGATGGGAGTTCAACTTCTTTACCCTTCTCAGAAGTGCCTAGTTTACTATAGTCATGCGCTCTAGTCGATATAAACTCATCACTCTTTACCATATATACATTTGCGGATGTGGGGTTGGTCGACGACGGAGAGGGTCCTTGGCTACCCCCTTCCGTGCTTGCGGAGGCTTGTGTTAGATTTTTCCCATGTTGGAATGGATTGGTTAACATAGCGGGTTGTTGCTGTGTCACAAAATTTTGGGCCTCCGCAAGCCGGGGACAAAGGTGGGTCGGGTCGTCCTTCGCGCACAAGTTGCATGGATACCTCACCTTTCGTTTCTTAGTATTGCCCCCGCCAGCATTATCGGTGGGTTTCTTATCCCCCTTACCCTTCTTTCGTTGTTTTTTCTTTCCTTCAGGCTGCTGGGTGGCCTTTGGATTAGTTGATTGAACTATGTGTACATTCGATGTTTTGGTAGGGGGAGCAACCAAGGCAGTAGTTTGGCTGGCCATTGTGTGTTGTATAGACAATTGTTGCAATTGATTCGTTAGTTGCTCAGCGGGCTTTGTTTGTGCTGAACCAAAAATACCATCGGCATGTGTTCCATCTCTCTGTCTGGTTTTATCAAGTATTGAGCATGGTGCATCTGGCAAGATCTCCTATAATAAACCGTATTGAGAATAGATTAGCTCAAGTTGTTGAGCTCTCATGATGGCGTCTTCTTCGAAAAATACTCCCAACGTCGCGACGTCTTTGGACAACTATGGGACCAAAGAATTAAGAAACCACTCGAGCAGGAATGCTGGTGGGAATGGTACCTTAATTAAACTCTTTCTGCGTCTCCATTCTCGAATGTGATCAGAGATATGGTTCGCTTTAGTTTGTGAGAAATTGGCCAGCAATTCGGTGCCAGCGTCGTATCTCATAGGAAACTGGAAATGGTTTAGGAAAGCCATCTCTAGTTCATAGAAAGAAGAGTATATTGAGTGGTCGAGCTCAATGTACCATTTTGCAGCACTCCCAATGAGAGTACATTGAAACAATCACAACTGTACAGAATCATCTTTCAATGAGTTAGATGAGCACCAAAGATGGAAGGTAGTCACATGATCTCCTGGATCTTCGTTAGGCTTGGATTCAAACTTTGGGATGTCCGAAGGAAACTTCGTTGGCATAGGAGGCCAACGCAGATCATGATAGATAGGTTCATTCAACAACCTTGTCAAGTCTGGCAAATGCAAGGTTTCCAGGAAGGGTAGTTTGGGTTGTTGGTGATAACCTGGGAAAAAGGGGCCTGGGGTTTGACTGGCACCAGGTTGCCAGGAAAAGTTCAGCTGCTGGCCCGGATTCTGGTAGAAACCATGGCCATGGCTAGCATATGGATTTTGTGTGTGAGGAGACATCATCAACGGATTTCTGAAATAGGACATAGATGGTTGGGCATGCATTACATTCGAAGGACTTTGAGAAGGATTGCTCCATGTCGGTCCCGTGGGGATAGGCATAGTGCTTTGTCTGGGGTTCCATTGATTATGAAAAGTATTACCCCAGATCGACATTCTTGACGAGGGAACTAATCCCTACCAAGAATTCCAAGGCCCTGTTGCGGAAGAAGTTCCTGGGTGTGCCCCCTGTGCAGGAATAATACCCTGCATAGGAATAGGTTGTCCGAAACTGGGGTTGCCCCCAGTTGGGAAAGTAGCTGATGAGAAGGCGTTGTTACCAAACACACTGAATAAATAAAATTGTGTCGAACCTACCAACATATTATGCGAAGGTGGTCCTTGACTCTCGACTCTAAGTAAACTATGGTGTGCAGGTTGCCCGACGATTTGCTGATGCGAGCCACCGAGTGAAGGGGATGAAGGAGGTATATGACCTCCCTCGTAAGGGAAAGCGTTAAAAGGTGCAGGAGTGCCCCCCATGTGACCTTGAAGAGGAGCATTAGAGCTCTCTGCCCCCAGACCTGAGGTCCTGAAGTCTGTGAAGTGGAGTAGGAAAGTACAGGACTTGTACCTGAACTAGGCATCCCATATGAGAACGGAGGGCCTGTCGCACTTGGTGTGAAAGGGGTTGTGGCCGCCGCCAAAGACAGGATCATACCACATTGCGATGTAGAGGCGGTCGATACCATGGTGGCTCAGACCAGTGACAGTGGGTTTGGAGGTGGAAACTCTCCTGTGGTGACAACCGTAGTGGGAATTGAAGAATTCCCAAAAGGAGTAACAACATTTGTTTCCATTACTGCGTGGAACACTGTCTGACACTCGTAAGGATGAATCAGTACAATGGTGGGTGCTGAAATATCAGTGGTGGAGGTTTCAACCAGACCAAAAGCTTGTGCTCCAAGGTCTAAAATGGTTTATTCCTTTGGATGTTGGTCAGGCACAATTTCTTGTGATCCGGTCACTTCAAAAGACCCTTGTTGGTCTAGCTTTCTCCTTAGTGGTGGTGGGGGTGGCTCCAGTGTAACCGACGACAGGCCAAGAAGCTTTCGTGACCAACAGAGCTCGTGATCCTCCACTATGTGAGAAGATCAAAGACACACTAGGGTATTCTAACTGTTTAAAAACAACACGCACTAAAAAAGTCCCTAGAAGATAAGACAGTCAAACACTAAATTAATTGGAAGAACAGTTACAACAACCAACACTAGAGCAACTTACCGGTGCAAGTGAAACTCGAAAATGGAAGCACCCTTTGGGTATACTCTGCAAAGTGTGGTTCGATTTCTATCCTAGGTATGGCGGTATACCCCCGCAGTCACCTTTGTATGTCCCTAAAAAAGATAGACAACTATGTTGCCAACGTGCAAACAGTCACCAGGCGGGTACAGTCGAAAGTCGGGTAGACCACAATGAGAAGGGTATCAAGCCCGAAACCTATCAAGGGTATTGAAAGCAAGTGTTCTGGAAGACAAATGAGGACCTCAAATGGATTCGAGACCCACGAAGCCCCATGGCAAATGCAATCGACGAAATCCCAAAACAAGCCCTCTATATGTGTTCTCCACTACGATTGGTCTAGCTTTGAAGGGGTTATCTCCACTACCTTTCTGCACACGACCTCGTGTTTATCCCCTATGTTAGAGGGGGGTCCCGGATAAATTTCATGATACTAGACTTGGACACTCCCTAACTTATACTCCAATGTTTGATTTTAATGGCCTTGAAGAGTTTCCTCTCCAACCTAATCCAAGGCCCTAATCCTGAACTAGTTGGTTAACCCTACAAACATAAAAGTCTAATAATTTTTAGATTTAGTGTTAATTTTATGGCTTGTCTTATGTCAAGGGGTATGAAAGTGAAACTGATGATGTTTGAAATACGAAAGTAAAAAATGAACAGAAAGATGGAAACAAAAATTTTCACTTAACGCAAATTTTCAACAACTTTTCAAAAAAAAAATTATTTTTATTTTTCTAAGATCTTTTGAATCAGCAAACTTAAAGAAGGATTTCACTCGACTACAAGATACTTACAATCTAAGTAAACTATCAAGAACTTAAGAAAACAAAGATTTTTCCCTGGCTACTAATGCAAAATCACACTTTTCAACCAAACAAGAAAATGAAAGAGATTTTTTTATTTATTTAAATGTTGATAAAGAAAAAAGGAAAAATACCAACAAGTCAAAAACCAAGAAACAACTTCTGGCCTAATCGCAGATCACAAAGAATCACTTCAAGAAATCACATACTTAGCAACTTAAAAAAGGACTCTCACACTTGTCTAAAAACCCTACAGAAATTTTTTTAATGACAACTTTTAAATGAAAAAAGAAAGCAAAGGCTAAGATCAACCCTAAGCTAATGAGTGCTAGGACAGAGATTCAAAAACATGAAAGGTATAAATATTGTCAAGGGAAATAATGACTTCCTTACCCTCAACAAAAACTATCCTGCACATGGCCACTACTGACAATCCAACAGCTAGCGTTTGCACGCGAGTTGTGTAGGGCCAGAGGGTGTGTACATGCGTGCTGGCCTTATACAGGTCACGTGTATCTCTAAAAAGCTAAAACAACTAAAAATAGACAATCCAAACCAGGAAGAGACCACTGATATTGAGAACCAGGGCCTCTTGAAGGCTTAGACACTTTCTTTAACAGAAAAAGAAACCAATGTAAGGAAAAAATTCGTAAAACAAACCAATCTGAGATAAGACTGCAAACAACCAAGACTAGACAGAGTTCCAGAAAACCCCTAAGAATGACTGATTCTGACAGGGAAGAGGATGACTTCCTCCAAAATTTTCTGGAATCTACACTCTATTGTTACTTCTGTAGCTAGCGTTTACATGCGGGTTGCAAGAAAGTAGGGCATGGGTACACGCGTGTAGACCTTATGCAGGTCGTGTGTATCTCTGCAGGTCTCGAAAAAACACAATCAAGCAAATAACAAATATAGCTGGTATGGAAGACCAGACTCTCTGCTAGCTCATACTTTGCAGAAACTTTAAAAAACAGGAAAGAAACCAGTCTTTTAAAACTACCCAAAAATATTCCTAGGAACCCTAGAGACTTCCCTAGTATGGTCACCAATTCTGTTGTGGTGGGAGATCCCCCTACGAACTAGCAAATAGGGTTATATTATGAATGTATATATGACCAAAAGAAACCTACTTTCTACCTTCGTCCTAGACTTAATCCCCATTTCTTTTCAAAAAATACATGGTTAGACCAACATACCTTGTTCCAGATGTTTGATGTCGATCCTTCTTCACGCTTGATCGCTTGTTAGAAACTCTCCTCCCAAGGCTGACTTGCATACAAAACAAACAACAAACTACACATGCATTTTACCTACAGACTAATGGGTTAGATATTCAAACATATATTCACTAAACTATGAAGAACTCATATAGTGGGACGGGAAAAGCATTTCTTTATTATTAACTTTAATGAATCAACTTACAATGTCGAGACTCGCCACTACTCCATGAATCTTGATCCTGGGCTCCTCTTCAAATTTCCTCCAACTTATTTTCTTTGTATCTCTCTTTGCACAAGGATGGCTAAAGGGTTGGGACAATGGGAATGTGAAATTGGGTAGAGTTTCTTTACTCTTATTCTCCTCCTCCAAATGGGACCCCTAACCCTTCTTTCATAGGCTAGAAGAAGCTAGGTATTTGGACGAACCCTCGGCCATGCATGACCGGGAGTTTTAGTTAACTCACCCAAAGCTGTGTGTTTCGTCGACAACTTTCCTTTTTTTGTGCTTTTGTCGGTCCACGCGGGTTGTTTTAGGTCAGCTAGTGTGTACACGCGTGCAGTAATGGAGTAGGGCACGTGGGCCTTTATAAAAGAGGTTTTTTAAAGAGTTGTTCAATAGTGATTTGGTAAAGAGGGGATCTGAGATGGCCTGATGCCAGGTAAGCATGTATGGTGAAAATTAGGGTTATAACAACCAATATCTTGTAGATCTTCATAGACGCCAATCTACTGGAGACACCAATCCCCACTACAAAGCACAAACTTAGCAAGAGACACCAATCTGTTTGTGTGAGCTGCACCAATCTTTATTGAGTCTTCTTGTTACTTCTTCCTTCATCAGATCTACTTTCTACTTACTCTTTAACCAAGTCTACTCACTACTTCTACCTTCACCAGATCTGCTCATTACTTCTTCCTTTACCATGTATGACCAAAATTTGAATTTCCAAATGGTAAATTTCTGAAACCTTGTTGTTTTGGTCCTCTTCCCAAGAATGAACTTGTACGACATGTCACATATACAAATTTGAAAATATGATTATGAAATTTTTAGTTGAGGTACTTCTGTATGTCTCCTCTATTCTCTAAAATTTTCACAATCTAAAGAATCCCATAAAATAAGCTATAGTGAAAATGCCATGCTGACCTGTTTGAAATTGATTTCAGGAGAATTCAATAAGCCTAAATTCTACAGGGAATATCTATGAAATTGTATCAAACCAATATCTATAATTTCTACCACATGTACACCAAAATCTCGCCTCTGTCTCTACAAAGTTTCAATGTCTGAAACATCCTAGAAAATCATTTATAGCGAAAGCTCCAAGCTGATCTGTTTGAAATTGATTCCGGGAGCATTCAGGAACCCTAATTTCCATAGGGTATATCTCTAAACGTATTGAAAAACATAATAATTAATTTGTACCCCATGTATACCAAGATATCTCCTCTATCTCTAAAATTTTTTAAGGTCTGAAACATCTTAGAAAATAAGTTATAGCAAAAGTGCCAAGATGACCTGTTTGAAACAGATTTCGAGAGCATTAGGGAACCCTAACTTCCACAGGGAATATCCATGAAATTGTAGAAAACCAAAATATTAAATTTGTTCCACATGTACAACAAGATCACTCTGCCATCTCTTCCAAATTTCAAGGTCTAAAATGTCCTAGAAAAATAGTTATCATGAAAATGTCAAGATGACCTGAAACGGATTTCAGAATTCAATCTTTTCTAGTCCAATTTTCACACACACACACACACACACTTTCTCTCAATGATTTCTCTATTTATACTTTTTCATAACCCTTCATGAAGGGACATGTCCCTTAATTAAATAATTGATTTCCAATATCATGGGAAAATACCCCAAACCCATGGGTTTGAAACCACAATTTCACTTTTTACTTTTTCACATGCACCCTTTTTTTAATATACTTGTATATATATATATATATATATATA
>ML791204.1:153783-197411 GCA_009831015.1 Picea engelmannii
ATCTTGGAAATGTTGTTTGTATTTTAATGTTGTAATATGAAATTAATGACATCATTAATCCTTTGATATCAATGACAAAAATTCCAACACAAACACTATTCCCATTGGTGCTTCCTTTTTGAAGAAAAGAATCTCAAATAGGTTTTCCAAGCGTTTGTTGACCACTTCTATTTGACCATCCATTTGGGGATGATAAGTGGTGCTCATTTTAATTTGTCTCCCCGAAGTTTAATCATCTCTTGCTAGAACATGTTAATGAATATGAGATCTCAATCCGACACAATAGAAGTGGTCATGCCATGTAACTTAAAAACATGATCAATGAAAACTTGGGAAAATATGGAGGGTGTAAATGCACGTGATAGGGCACACAAGTGAGAATATTTGGAGAGGTGGTATACTATCACTATGATGACCAATTGTTTACTTGATTTTGGGAGGCCCACTATAAAATCCATGGAAATGTTATTCTAGATAATGGTTGGTATCAATAGTGGTTGTAATTCCCTAGGAGTATTCATAGTAACACCCTTATTCCTTTGAAAATCATCACAAGTAGCCACAAAGACATGGATGTCTATTTTAATTCCTTCCCAAAAGAAAGATCACTTAGCTCGTTCATGGGTTTCCTTAAAGCCAAAGTGACCCATGGTAGGAGATGAATGCAACTCCTCTGAAACCAATTGTTTTAAAGCGAAATTTTCCACCAGGAAAATGTTCCATTTATACTTTAATGTATCTTGCTACCATGTATATCTCTTAATGGGATTGGGATCCTCCTGAAGCCTTTGGATGAGTTGAACCACAATGTCATTTGGTAGCCTTTCTTGATGAGATTTGGAAAGACAATTGGGTATGGGTAAGGATAAGGAAAAGATATATCCTTCCTCCTCATATTTTCACGATAAAGCATCAATCACCACATTCTCTTTGTCTTTGTTATATATGTTCCTATAATCATACCCAAAAATCTTAGTGACGTACTTATTTTTCTCCAAGGATGATAACCTCTATTCCAAAAAATACTTCAAACTATGATGATTGTCTTGATATAGAAGCACCTCCCAATGAGACATGGGAACCAAGTATAAACTACATGAAGGGTTGGCTTCATATCTTTCTTATAGGTAGATTTTCCCAGATTTCTATCACACAATTCCTTACCGGTGACTACCAAGGGGAGCCCTTATTGCATCAAAATAGCTTAGAGACATTTTCCTAATGCATCAAATTCCAAGAAAAAATTATTAGTGAAATTGGACATTTGTAAGAAAATTGAAGTGCACATTACTTCCTTTAAAGCTAAAAATGCCTACTCGACAACCTTGTTCCATACAAAGACATTATTTTTCAGTAGGGTTGTTAAGTGGGTAGCTTTTTTCACATAATTATTCATAAACTTCTTGTAGTATCCCATATATCCCAATAAACCATGTAATCTCTTTAAATCCTTGGTGCATGGTTAATCTTACATAGTCGTAAATTTCTTGGGATCCACTTGCACCCCTTCTTCACTAGTAATGTGACCCAATTATTCAACCTATGAAGCCCCAAAAGCACATTTGGAACATTTAAGGAACAACTAGGGGTTCAAAAGGAGTTGCAAGTCTCTATCAACATGAGAGTCCCAAGTTTTCTTGTAGATCAAAATATCATCAAAGAATACAAGGACAAAAATATGTAGGAAAGGTTAGAAAATCTTGTTCATGAGATTCTAAAAGGTGGTTGGAGCATTGCAAAGTCCAAAGGGTAGCTGATCCATATTTATGAGTGGAATGAAAGGAATAACAGATTGAATATAATAATGCAGAGATATAGAGAACAAAAACATATATCCAATGAAGAATAACTTCTATTGAATAAATAAAATAGGTTGAAATTGTAAAATTGCAGAACTAGAAACAACTCGCTCCAATGGTGGTAGCAATCTTTGAGAAAATATGTGGCTTTCTACATGCATCCGTCTAAGTAGAATGATTACAATGAGGCTCCAGAGGCATTTTTAGCATTACTCATGAATTCCAAAACCCTAGAAATCCAAAAACCTAACCCTAGGAGAAGAAACACCAAAATTTATGTGGGCCCCGATGGGTAAGTTGGTACCTCAAATTCTCGGGGTCATAGATTTTGCACACGACCTTTGTTTTAGGCACGTGATAGCTTGTTGGAAAGGTTGTTTCGAGAAATAAAAATTATGTCATAAAACTCTGACTCTGTTTATAGCTTGACTGTGGCATGCCAAAAAAACATTGTTTAGGGCCCCAAAATGGCCCTAGAAGTACATAAAGATGTGCTGACATGAAAACTTCCAAAATAAGCCAGTTGGATTAGGTGGGTGGCCACTAGTCTCCACCTGGAAGATGTGTAGGGATTCATACATCCCTAGAAGTGTAGAAACCACAAGTACAAAGAATTACATAAGAACGTGTTGAACTAAAAACTGTCAAGAGGATCCAGTTGGAAAAGATGGGTGGCCACCAATATCCACCGGGATTAGTCCTCCCCCCTTAGGAAGAAATGTTCTACATTGCTTTGAGTGCCCCGATTAGGTGAGGAAACTTCTTCTTTATTTAGCCCTAGGTGAGCCACTTTCCTTGGTGTAGGATCTTCCCTTCTTTGACAACCCGATAAAGCTAGATCCTCTGTTGGCGAGTTCCCTTGACCTGTGTGTCCACTACCTGATAAGTGGACGCTTGTTCCATGTAGCCAGGGTTGAGCTCTATTGGTGTCAATTCTTCTGTGATCTCGAAGGTGTCCAATAATGGTGGAAAATATGGTCGAAGGAGGTCCACATTGAACACTGGGTGTAAGCCAAGGAAGGGTGGAGTGTTGAGCTCAAAATCATTTCTACCCACATCCTTGGTGATAGTGTAAGGTCCATAGAAAAGTGGGTGAATCTTCCAATGGGGCCCTGTAAGGTGCTCTCTTCTACAAATGTAACCAAACCTTGTCTCCCACCTGAAATTGGTGCTGTAGTCGGTGTTGATCATGATGTTGCTTGTACTTAGTATTGGATTTCTGTAAAATATCATGGACCTATTGGCGGATGTGTTGAATCTGCTCAATGAATTCGGTGGCTTTGTCGGCCTCAGACTGAACATGAGAAGATTTTGCCTATGTGGTTGCAATAGGTAGTGAAACATCAATGGGACCCAAGGGTTGGAATCCTAGCCCTACCTGAAATGGGCTATGTTCGGTGGAGCTATGGAGAGCTATGTTGCAGTTGTGTTGAACATAGGGAAGAATCTCATCACATGTACACATATGCTTAGATTTGTACATGTGAAGGATGTGCACAATCATCTGATTGATGACCTTTGCCTAGCCATCTGTTTGGGGGTGGAAAGCATTGGATTTAGTGAGATTGGTGTCCAACAGTGACCACAGACTCAACCAAAATGTGTTGAGGAACATGTTTTCCCGATCTGAGGTGATGGTCTGTGGTATCCCAAAATGGACCCACACTTGTTTGAAGACAAGATTGGAAGTATCTGTCGATGTGATTCTCTTCTTGCAAGATGTGATAATGATCATCTTCGAAAACTGATCAACCACCACAAAGACACAATCATTGTCATGCTTGGTGGACAAAAATACAAACATCTAATCCATCGAGATGGATTCCCAAGGCCTCTTGGGAGTAGGAAGAGGGGTGTATAATCCTTGTTTCTTGATGGTTGGCTTGGAAATGGCACAGGTAGTGCAAGATCTGATATACTTGCTAATGTCCTGTTGAAGTTTTGGCCAATAAAAATGTTTTTGTAGAACGACCACAATTTTATCCACACCAAAATGTCATGCCATCCGATTGTAGTGAGCCTCCAAAATCAGCTTTGCACACTTGCTTGTGGGAACACAAAGGTGACCTAGATGGAATAATAGTTCATATTGGATGTGAAAATTGGTGACATTCGCTTCTATACCCAAGAGCTGATAGGTGGTGGAAAATTCAAGGTCACATTGATAAAGTTGGGGCCACTTAGATGCCTCATGCACATAGGAATGGAGCACTATGGTGAGTGAAACAATGGGAGGGAGACCGAGGAAGTAAACGAAATGATTTGTGCTCCCTCTTTTATACTTGATGTTGAGATGGAACTGTTGTAGGTATGTGGACCAATTTTGATGGTGGTTGTTATGCAACTTCCCCTGTGTCTGTATGAACTGCAGAGGCTTGTGATTAGTGTGGATGATTATCTCATTTCCCATAATGTAATGTTTTCATTGACGACAGGCTTGCACAATGGAATACATTTCTTTGTCACAGGTGGTGTATTTCCAAACAGTATATGAGAGTGTCTAACTATGGTATGATATTGGATGACCATGTTGAGTGAGAACTATGCCAACAACATAGTCAGAGGAATCAGTCTCAATCTCGAACAGTTGTTGCAGATCAGGTAAGGAGAGTACTAGAGTTGAGCATAAGCGATGCTTCAGATAATCAAATTCGTTTGTTGTTCCTTCCCCCATGCAAAATTTTCCTTGCCACTACCCTTGGTTACTTGGTTGAGGGCCCATGCAATATGGGAGAATCCCAATACAAACCTTCGGTAGAAGTTGGAAAGTTCCAAGAAGCTCTGAAGCTCGGTTAGTGTGGTCGGGGCTGGCCAGTAACGAATGACTTGGATCTTAGTGTTGGCACAAGGGAAAACTTAGGGTTCAACGCTACAACAAACCCTAACTACCGACCCTTTCGGCAACACCTGTGAAGCATATGAAGTCTCACCCAAGGTAGAGGCAGGGGGGGTTGCAGGACTCAAGTGTCTGCAACCTAGCTAGGACACAGATCTGTGATTACAACACTTAATAGAGAACTTATCAGTTAAAATTCATTAGCATTTAACCCTTATTCACATTGCAGGTAAAACCCTAATTACAGATCAACATAGTATTCAACAAGATCTAACACACCCAAGCACTTAGCACTTAGAAATAGAACAGATATAGCATTCATTCAAATTACTAAGCACTAAGCTACTATATCATATGCATATAACATACATAAACATGAAAAAACTAAGCATAAATCACATCAATCACACAAAGAAACCATAACACAAGATATACATGGTTCACCCCCAGCGTGGGGCTATGCCCACAAACTCTTCATCTTCTTTATTATGTTCTGTCAACCTCCATAGAGCCTCAAAACCAACTCCGTATAGGACAAGAGATCTGCATGGAACTCGCCAGATCCTCCTTCCCTGAGTTAGGTCACAACACAAATCCTTCTTACACCATTTGCACACAATCTTCTTACAATCACTTGCACTTAGCTCTACAAGTCTTAACACATAGTATGCACAAAGCCTCTAGCTCCACACTAAGCCGATTCTACTAGGTCTCTCTACTAATGCTTTCTTACATCGACTAGATATCTATTTATACATTACAAATGGGGCCTAAACATGGGTAAACCCATGGGTCGACATCCCATACCCGTTACATAAACCCTAATCCAAAAAATCCTGCAAAAGGGGGCGAGATCCCGCGATCTCCGCTTTGCCTGGCGCTCCATCTTCGACCAACTTGTCGAAGTCCCAAAATTGTTCAAACATGACCAGTGTTTCCAAAAAACTTGGTCAAGGGTCAACATGCCCCCAACACTCACCCGTGACTCATCCCAAGTCACTCTGATCTGGGTAACTCTGCCTCGAAGGCCTTGAGTATAGATTGAGCTGCCTCGACCTGTTGCTTCACCAGATCCTCCTTCTTGATGAATTCTTGAATAAATTTCTCAGTCACCAGTCCTTCCAAGCGTTGTTCTATCATGGTGACTACTTGTTCTAGCTGTGCACCTTGTCCTTCAATCTCCTAAAAAAGTGTGCAAGCTTCATCCTGCACTGGCTGGAGCTTCTGGGTCACTTCAATGCATTTACTCTGGATGGCATGGACCTATTTCTGAACTGTGCATTGTTCCTGTGACCTTTTCATCCTCTCGACCGGTGACAATAACTTCATCTATGATTGTACTATCACTGCCTTTTGCTTTGCCTCCTGGAGTTGTGACTCCAATTTCCTTAGTTCAGGGTCCTCTGCAAGGCATTCGTAGGTCTGCACGCTTCGACTTCTTAATTTCTTGCACTCTAAGGCCAATGCCTTTATTCTCTCAACTACGCTCCTAGTAGTTTCCTCTCTCTGATATCATACTTCCTGCAGAGTGCTTGGCATGACTTGTAGTTCTAGTTCTTCTGTTTGTGCTTGGAGCTACTGAATGGATTCAATAAGCTTCCCCACCTGGATATCAATGGTTTCTTATTCCATATGTGTTAGTCCTGTCATAAAGCAAAGTGCTCTGGTGACTGCTTCTTTAACTCCCATCTGCTCCATGAGAAACTATTCTTTCTCCTTCTGTATTTGTGCTCTATCCTCTGCAAACTTTGCTTAGAGGTCGTCTTTTTCTTGTTGCGCAACCCGACGTTTATCTATGGCTTCTTCCTTTGCTTGCTTCAGGGCCTCTGTGGACTATTCTTTTTCCTCCTGGACATGACAAAGGGGAGCCTCTGTCGAGTATTCTAGTATGTGTAGCTGGGTAGTCTCATCTCCTACTTCTATGTCCCCTGTTGACAACAACGCAGTAGGAACTACGCGGCTCAAATAAAGAGCCTGTTGTACCCCTTTGAGCTCTTCCTCAATCCTTTAAAACATTGTCTCTTGTTTGGCTTCACTTCATTGCAAGATGTCCTCTAAGGTATTTGATACAACGACAATGATAAGGTCAATGTCATCCACCGTGAGAATAGTGTGGAATGGAGGTTTATTGGCTTTTGAATTCTTCCGCGATGAAGGTTTCTTCGGAGAACCCTTTCTTTTCTTGGATGTTTTTGTCTTTCTCAGGGGATATTTAGGTGGTGTTACTTCACCCTGCTTCTGCTTGTCTTCTTCCCCTTCATCCTCTTCTTTATCTACTTCATCACCTCCTCCCCCTTCAGGTGAATCTGGTGTAGTTTCCTTTGATGCATTGCTCAATTCATGTACCTCTTCCTTATTTGTCTTCCGGTTGATGTTGGGTGCTTGATATTCTTCGCGAGTGACCATAGGGCTTTCGATGAGGTCGGTGTCGGAGAGTTATGTCTAGTCAACTGGTACAAGAAACTCTACAGGCCATTCCTTGGTTATTTCTTCCATGTCCTCCTCTGTGAGCTTATAATAACTCTATATCTCCTCCTTGCTTTCATCTCTATGCGCAGTGATATATATGAAATGCCTGTCTGCACAGAACTCCACGAATGGCCTGAACCGATGTAGTGTATTCAACATCATGCAAGGGAAATATTCAATGGCCCTCTTCAACTACAGATAATAGGTATGGAACACCATGTTTGAATTCCATTGCTTGTTCATGTTGCTCGAATACCATAGCGTAGTGAACTCTACAACTAGTGGTTCATACGGATCAATTCCAGGGAAGGTCGCTCCTTCCGGCATCTCCCAAGCAATGAAGGAAATGAGAATCAACAACCAACTGAAATGAAAATCATAGCCCTGATCTTGAGCTTTGTGGCAGTATTTCTCTAACTGGTTGACGAGGTAGCTCACCCAGTTCATTTGCAACCCTTCAACGCATTTTCCTGCGAGGTCGACGAAAATCCCCATGACCTGTGTTGGCCTATTCTTCTTGACAAGATTACCAGCGATCAACTGGAAACCTAGGAGCAATGTGTCATTCTAGATGGAGGTTACCTTATAGCCCCACTTCCCCTTATCCACATCTCCATAGGCGTCTTTTATTGTCTGTGCCAGGGCGTGATCTGCAACCTTCCCTAGGTAAAAGTCATGTGGGTCGGGTCCTTGCATGCTCAATTCGGTGATCCGGTGGATCATCGTCGGATCTACTATGATGTGCCTGTCCAACCATAGGTAACCGCCATGGAATTACAACAACAGGATTTTAACGCACACGTTAACTTCTTGATGTCTGTTGAAGTGTGGTAACTTCATTACATTGAGGATGGTCGATATTTTGATGTCCATGGTCCACGAATGGGGGATTATCTTCGACTTCTTCCCCATTTTCTTGGTCAAATACTTGTGTGGTGCAAGCATTCCATGGTTCTTGCGATCTCCCAAGTTGAAGTCATTGATCTTTAGCGTCATAATCCTCTCCAACTGTGGTCCTACTACACATATCCCCTTTGGGAGGCATGCTGTGATCAAGGTGTAGTCAAATTCCCTCAGGACGTTATCACGACTCACCGCGCCAACCACAGGCGGGATATAGTTGAAAAGTATTGATGGAATAATGTTCGCATTTGCCAAGTCATCATGATGCTTGGATTGTTTCTCTGTCACAGTTCGGGAGGGCCCAAATAGATGTGCATTCGATGGGGATGCTTGCACTCCTCTTATCGATGAAGCTTGTGCTCCTGTGGACATGACCTTCTCAGCGATGAGGTCTATGAGAATCTCTTCGACAGATTTCTCTACTGTGCTAAATTCACCCGACATACACGCTCGAGATCAGATATCTCAGGTCGGTGAACAAATAATCAAGGTAGCATAATGGATGGTGAGGTCTCAATAAGCACAACGCAGTAATAGTCAACTCTCTGTGGGCTCGAATAATCACAATTGGCAAAAGTGTTCTCGGTGAGACATTCGACGGGTTAAATAGATAACATCATAATAGATTCTTCCAAAGGATAGGAACACCTCAATCAATACAATTCCATCTGTTATGGCTCAGTCCCAATGGTCCAATGGCGAACGTTCCGACAATAACTGTGTTTCTAGTCATTCTAGAGTGTCTTTCTAATGGTCAAGATTCCTCCAACGGTCATATTTATCTGCCATGGTAAAGTGCCAATATGCGTTGTTCTGCTATTCTGGTGAGGTTCAAGTTATACAAGCCTTCCTTATGCGAACTCCTCTCTGGAACCTCTTGCAATTTTTCTAGCTTTTCTTTCTTCTTACTGAGATTTCTAGCTTTCTTTCCTGTGATCTGCGTCTCTGGATTCCTCTTTCCATTCTTGTTCTTATATCCTCGTGGCATAGTAACTTCTCACTGTCGAGGGTCTTTCATAGGGTTCAAGGGTAATACTTCTTCTCTTATTGTTTCTGGAGTAGATTCTCTACTCTCCTGTATGGATAAGTTCTCTAAGTCTTCTTGCATTCTTTCAACTTCGATAGCTAGGTCTCTGGCACTCAGTTGCTTCGACTTGTCCTCCTGTTCTTCAAGTAAGCGTGCTATTATCCTAGCCATGAAATCCCTTAATTCTTTATTTTTCTATTCTAGGGCTTCCTCTTCTTCTTTCCTTCGGATCTGATCTTTCTCAATCCAAGTCCTTCCTAACAAAAGTGCAAGAGGGTCGTTGTTCTCAACAAACTTAATGACCTCGAATTCTTCTTCTGTCGATTCTCCATGAGCAATCATAGGTACATGGGTAAGTCTTCCACATAGAGTTATCAACTTTCCTTTAAAAAATCCTATTCCTTCCAGTGAAGGAACCATAGCAGGATTTCCTAATATTTCCCAAGTACTTTATGTCATAATGTTCACATGTGTTTCTGCATCCAATACACACTCTATGTTGAAGTATCCTATTCTTGTTTCTATTCACTCTTTCTCTTTTAAAATCTCTAATAAACTGATGTCTCTGTGATCATTCAATGTTTCTTTCATTTGCAATAATATAGCCTCTAATTCTTTCTGGTTCTTTAGCATCTTCTTAGTCTCCTGGCCTTCCTCAGGGTTTTCTTGTCTCATATTCATCTTTTCAAATTTAGCAATCATTCTAGGGAAATCCAAAACTTCATGTCCAATAGCTTTACAACAAAGGAAAATAGGAATTCTACCAGGGCATTCCTTAGCAAGATGTCCCGATCTTCTACAATTATAATAAAGAGTAAATCCTCTCTTTTTCTTAAACGATCCCCAACCCTTCCTGTACTACGCACTAGGATTAGAGTGATGGACCTGCAAAATATTCTTTCTAGTATCCTGCATCCACTTGTTAGTCCAACAATTCTTTCTATGCATAGGGATAACATATCTTTCACTATTTCTATTAGATCTATTCATATCATATCTTCTATCTTCTAGTTGTACCCTAGTTTTTAGACTAGGACCAAATTTATTAAACATACCTAGATCCATTCTTTCGAAGAATTTTTTTTCACTTATCTTACCTTTATCAAAGCATAAATCTTTAATATCTTACCTCTTTTCTTTAGATCAGACTTATTTTCTTACCACGGAGCTTCAAAATTCAAGGAGAGTATTGTTCACTACAACAACAGATCTACTCACAGAGCTTTCTCTTTTCCTCAATTCCCAACAATCACAGTTTCAGGTCTCATCAACGGAACCATTTGTTGGCATAGGGGAAGACCCAGGGTTCAATGCTACAACAACGCACCAAAAAAACCCTAACTATTGGACCTTTCAGCAACACCTGTGAAGCAGGTGAAGGATCACCCCAGGTAGAGGTAGGGGGGGTTGCAGGACTCAAATGTCTGCAACCTAGATGTGACATAGATATGTGATTACAATACTTAATAGAGCACTTAGTAGTTAACATTCATTAGCATTTAACCCTTATTCACATCGCAGGTAAAACCCTAATTACAGATCAACGCAATATTCAACAAGATCTAACACACCCAAGCACTTAGCACTTAGAAATAGAACAAATCTAGAATTCATTCACATTACTAAGTGTTACCCATGATTTTAGTCATCTTGATGGTGTATTGATGATGGTGTACTCAGGCTCCTAATAATAACTTTCTCTTGAGAAAAGTGACATTCATCTCTTCCTAGAAAACATATTTTTGAAGAGAGTTTACAGGTTGCTTATATCCTAGGGTGAGAGAATGACCCATTCTCGCAGGCTGTCTTCAGCTAGGGTGATAACTTCTCGCACTGTGCTATATATCTAGGGTGAGAACTTTTTCTAAAGCTTGGGAAAAGATGAAGTCTTGATGGTTCTAGAAGGGAATCTTCTAGAGAATGGGTTGGCATTCGAATGGTTATCATTTTACTGGTTTCCCTGATTTGGTGGGATCATTCTCATCCAAGTAACCATCTCATCCTCTTCTATATATTGATGAGATTCTCATGGAAAAGGTTAAGCAAGATTAATTGGAGAATTGGTGAAGGAATTGTGTGAAGGACCTAGCTTGAACAGGAGCTTGGAGACTCTAGCAAGTCTATCAAGAGTGTTAGCGATGGAAGTCACTCCTAGATTACAACAGGAGCAGAGCCCGACACCCATCAATTTATGTCACGATTTTTTTATAAAAGGGGTGATCTAATGGAGGTAAACTAAAAATGATATTGTTTCAACTCCGAAACTAGGCCAGGCATGCATGGGCAAGTGAGGTCTTAGATAAACTTCAGACAGTGAGTTGTAGTAAGGGTGAGTAGGGGGAAGACTTGTATAAGAGAAATGCAAAGGTCTATCGTAAACATCAGGTTTCTAACAGACTGAAGGAGAAAACATCTAAACGCAAGATCTTCTTACATTCAAACGCGGAAAACCGGGGAATACAACAATGCAACAATAAATCCTTTATCATAACATAATTGCAATAATTCATGTGAATCAATCAATCATGAAATCCCTCGATATGAGATGAAAACTGGGTGGGATAAGAAAGTTGTCTGTCATTAAACAAGAAATCTTACATACAGATGCATAACCAGAGAACTAGAGTGTCTGTTAAAACTTTACAATCGGGAGCTTCGCTCTACCATCGATACCTTGAAAAATCTCAAAACTAAGTATATATACTCCTAAACATTTGCCCAACAGAGGCCTCCTGGACTTTCGGGATGATGAGTCTTTTCAATCAAATCTGGCCTGCGCTCCTCTGTCATACGCCACCTTAATTTTGCATGGCTCACGCCAGGGGGTAGCTAAGCCCTTAAATGCTAAATTAGCATGCGCAGGCTTCCCTGGTGAGTTGAGGACTCGGCATGGCTTCCGTGGAGAGAACCAGTACAGAGGACCATCTTGAGTAGACTTTTAGCCGAGACATCCATACCCTACAATTAATGAGTGAGGCGAGGTTCCAACCACCCTCTCTCTTCTTCATTCATTCCAAGCAGGTACCGGGATTTAGAACATATCGAACCGGCATTTGGAGAACACTGTGCCACCCTTCTAAAACTCAACTTGGTGCTTTTGGCCCCCTCTATATAGCCCTTTCTACTCCCTCAAGTAACCATAGGGCGTGACCCTACGCCTATCTCCCAGAGTGCTTTCGGTGTTTTGGGGTTCGTGGATAGGAAGGAGCAGGTCTTCTCTCTTCAAAATCGTGATGGGCGAAATGCCAGGAGGGCCTTGCGGTCGCCATGCGTCCCCCCACTGATCTGATGGTTCTAAATTGATTCGGAAATACTGTGGGCCCGGGTCCGAGACATCTTCGATGCTTCGCGCTTCGAGGTTATGGGATAGTTGTTCCTTATGCTTCGAAATCGCGATGGGCGAAAATGCGAAGAACCTAATTGCACACCACGTGTTCCTCCAGGATGAATGACTAATATCACTCTCGGTGCTTTGGGGCCCGTCTTGCCAAATGATAAACATTAGCACCCCTCCTTCAAGCCTGCTCCTTTACAACCAGGCGCCAAAACCATGGGCCCAATTCTGGGCGCTTTCGGTGCTTTGGGATTCGGGGTTTCGAGATGTGAAATGATGAAGAGCGCTTACCCCTCGAATTCCCGAATGCTGACATGGCACGGATGTGTGCTGCGTGTCCTTAAGATGAATGGTTGAGGTAGCATCCACTATTTAAAAGGGGGCCCACCTCATCCACAGGCTCACTTGACGTGACCTGGAGCTAGGACCGTGGGCTCGGCTCCAAAGGTGCTTTCGGCATTTCTCCGATCGGCAATTTTAGCTGCAATGAATAGGAGGATCCTTGTCTCCCAAAACACTGATCCCTGATACGTCGACTGGATGCCACCTGTCTCAATTGGATCAGACAACCTAGATTTTCCTTGAACTATTGGTGCTACCCTTCGTGCTAAATCCCAGGAAACTTGGCAGCCCCGAAATCCCGATGACCGTCGATCAATTTTGTAGGTGGATCTCGGCTACTGACAACAAAACTTCGCCCGCTCACTTGACTTGTAACTGGAAAAGGGATTCTCCTGTGCTGTTCTTGGGCGCTACCCGTGCAACTTGCAGACCTGGGTACTTTTGTGTCTAAGACGAAAATTGTTGCTAACATTAGGCTCCATGGGGGATAGAGTCATCCCTGTGATGCTCTAAGAACTCATTCTGAAGCTTCAGTGCCTTGCTATTGGGCTATGGAGTCATTTACTAAGCCGAAAATATGCAAACAGAAAATCAACAAAGAACTAAAGGACAATATTTACAAACAAAAGAGCCGTCTAGGATCAAACAAAACATTTCTTCAGAAAATTCCCATTTACTGGGCTGTTGAAAACCTCTTCACCCTCCAGATCTTGCAACTTGTACGTGTTGTTTGAGAAAACCTCAGAGATTTTGAAGGGGCCGATCCAGAGGGCATCAAACTTTCTTTGTTTGCCCCTATCCTGTCTGGGTGCATCCCACTTAAGCACCAATTCCTTGATTTCTAACTCCTTCTTCCTGACCTTCCTGTCAAAAGCCTGCTTGACCCTTTGCTGATGACTATGAGCTGTGTCCCTCACCTGCTCCTTGATCTTTTGTACTTCCATTATTTGATGAACCCTTCTGATCATGTGATCCGACTCTCCTTTATAATCTTGAAAGAATTTCGCCACAGGTAAGAGTGGGAAATACCGCCTCTGCTCCATAGACCAGCTGAAAAGGTGAGGTGCCCAAGGATTTCTTCGTTGTCACCCGATCATCCCATAGAGAAAATTTCAACTTCGAATCCCAGGCCATTTTTTTGTCCTCCAATAGTCTTTTGATGATCCTTATCAGGATTTTGTTGGAGGACTCTGCTAAACCATTGCCCTGGGGATAGTAGGGGGTAGAGTGAATTAGCGAAATCTGGAACTGCTCACAGAACTTAATGAGAGGCTCATATTTGAAAGAAGCAGCATTATCAGTGACGATCCTACTTGGATAACCGAATATGGCTATGATATCCTCTAGGAAGCTGATAATTACTTTGTGTGGTATACTTCTGGTGGGGGTAGCTTCTATCCATTTGGTGAAATAATCTGTTGCAGTTAGGATCCATTTATGTTGGCCACTTGAGGGAGGATGAATTTCCCCGATAAAGTCTATCCCCCACTATTGAAAAGGTGTTGAAGCTATTACAGGCTTCAGTGGTAGTGGCCCAAGCTGTTGCTTCCCTGAGAACCTTTGGCATTTGATGCAGGCCCTGATTTCTTTGCCGACATCAACGAATAAAGTGGGCCAGTAATACCCAACTCTGAGGATTTTGTGAGCTGTGGTCTTCCAGAAATGGTGCCCCCCACAAAGGCCTCTATGGAAATCAAACATAACTTTCCGGGCTTCTGGTGGGTTCAAACACCTCAGCAGCATCCCTAGAGGGTCTCTCTAGTACAAGACTTGCCCAATGAGGCAATATCTGACCACCTTGAGCTTTAAATCTCTTGCCTTACTTTTACTCATTCCATCCGAGAGCTTCAACTCCTGCAGAAAGTACAAAATGTCACGATACCAGGCACATTCTGCCAATGATAAGCCGTCCTAAGAGCGTTGGTTGGGCAACTCAGCTTGTTGAGTTCCTGAGCAAGTATTGATGAAACTAACTCCCAAGGCTTCACAATTGGATTCAACCAGTAGCTTGGCTAAACCTTGCCCCTTAACCAACTTGGTGGGATTTATCTCCAAGTCAAATTCCAGGATTCTAGCGATCCATCTGCCTCTTCTCCCATCTATATCGGGTTGTACAAGGATGTCCTTCACAGAAGCTGAAGGAACGTATGCGGTTACCTTTGAGTGCAAGACATAGACTCTGAAAGCTTTGAGAGATTTCACTAAGGCATAGGCCTGTTTCTCCATGATTTCATACCTGACCTCTGCATCCCTTAATGCCCTGTTGAAGAAGGCAATGGGTTTCTCTCGCCCTTCCTCATTTTTCTGCAATAACACCCCTGCTACTGTATCGAAAGAAGCAAAAGAAAAAACTAGGAAGGGTTTGGAATAATCAGGACTAATCAACACAAGTGCCTCAGTTAGTGCCCTTTTTACTTGGACAAAAGATTCCCTGGGTTCAGCGGTCCATTTCACTTCATTTCCCTTTCTGATCATGGCTGTGATGTGTTTCACCAGTTCAGAAAAATTTGAGACGAATCTCCTCAGAAAGCTAATCTTTCCTAAAAAGGTCTGGACCTCCTTTTTAGATCTGGGAAGTGATAGGGTCTAAATTGCCTCTACCTTGCTAGGATCAATTCTCACTCCCTCTGCTGATACTATATGGCCTAATAGCTTTCCCTCCTTCATATAAAACAAAGATTTCTTGGGATTTAGGGAAAGACCAAACCTCTGGCATTTCAAGAAAACTTTCCTTAAGTGATAGCAGTGCTCTTTATCAGACCTGGAGAAGACTGTGATGTCATCTAGGTAGATCACTACAAAATGGTCTTTCTCCCCGATGAAGGCTATATCCATGGCTCGCTGAAATGTTTCTCCTGCATTCATTAGTCCACATGGAATTTTGGCATACATGAATGTGCCCCGAGGAGTGGTGAAGGTTGTCTTTTCCCTGTCCTCAGGCATGACCGATATCTGATTATAGCCAGAAAACCCATCGATCATGGATATCCTGGATGCACCAATTACCCTCTGCAATTTGTGTTCCATCTTAGGTAGGGGGTAATTGTCTTTCTTTGAGCTCCTGTTCAGGTTCCTGAAATCGACACAAAGCTTGATTTCTCCACTTTTCTTCCTCACTAGGACCAAATTGGCCACCCATTCGGAATACCTCAAGGGGATGATGATCTGAGCCTCTAACAACTTCTTCACCTCTTTATCCATGATAGGAAGCAACATGGGATTTATCTATCTTAGCTTTTGCCTAAATGGCCTAGCCTCTTCCTTCAATGGGATCTTGTGCTCAATGACAAATGTGTCATATGTCTTGAGGTCTTCGTATGTCCACGCAAACACATCAGTGAATTACTTTAATAATTCAGTATATTCCGCCCTCTGTTCATTGGTCAGGTTGCTTGATAATTTGACAAACCTGGGCTCCTCCTGTGTGCCAATGTTGCATTCGACTGTCTCGGCATCTTCATTTGAAACCTTACCCTTTACTGCCACATCATTCCCATCGAACATTCTTTCTAAAGGGACTAGTCCCCTCGGAATGTGATTACTAGGCAGCTGAATAATCTGGTGATTAGCAATTTCATTTAAAAACACCTCAGGGTGAGGTTCGCCTTCCAGGTCAGGATCGTGATCAATGTGCAACGCAGAAAATTCATCAACAGATTGGAGAAATTTTTCAATTTCCAGATCATCTTCGAATACCTTCTAATGCTTGACATTGTCCGGTACAGAGGGCCTATATTTTATTTCGACATCGTTTTTGACCATAGGTGGCAGAGGAACTTTGAGCAAACTAGCTGAGACAGCCAAAGAATCGGCTGAAGTATTTTCCCCCCTTGGAATGAAAGAAATGTTAAAAGCCAAGAAGAAATTATCAATCAGGTCCCATACTTCATTTCTATAATTTCTGAGCTGGGAATTATTAGCACGATAAGCATTTCTGACTTGCTGGATAATCAACTCAGCATCTCCAAATATTGCTATCTCTTTAATTCCCACTTCTTTTGCAGCCCTCATACCCAAAACAAGAGCTTCATACTCTGCCACATTGTTGGTGGTATCAAATTCTAGCTTGTATGACATGGATATGGCCTCTTGACAAGGTGATATGAAAACCACTCCAGCGCCAGCGCCTTCGCTAGAAGAATCTCCATCAAAAAACATCTTCCAAACAGAGGGGGTTGGGGGGGGGGGAATCGAATAATCAAGACTGGGCTGCTTTCTGACTTGGAAAAGGTCTTCAGAAGCATCAGTGAGTTGCAATAAACTAGACCCCAAATCGGTATCAAGTGCAAAGATAGGGTGATTGGTGGGGTTTGCTTCGTCACTAACAATGTAGGCCAACTGAGCTTTTCTATATAACTTCCTATGTTCCCCTCTGAAGACTGGGATGGTGGCATACGTGATATCCATATGTAATGTTCCTCCAAGATTTTTTATCCAAGATCTAGACAACAGCATGCCAAATTTGGGGGGAACGCCAGCTACCACAATATCCATGACCACACTCTTCATGGGCAGCTGGAACAAAGAAACCACCAGGTGTTTGATGACTCCTAGACACTGCACTCTCCTTGAATCAAAAGAGTACAAGTCATGATAAGTTTTTGTCACCTCCAATCCCAATTCTTCCATTACTATTTTGGGCATAAGATTATGGGAAGCCCCTGAATCCATGAGGCAGTTATGCAACACTTTATCATGTATGTTCAGGGATGTGTAGAAAGGAGGGGATGAATCATCTCTATATTCTACCATGGGTCCTAGGACAACTGTTGGATTTTCATCTTGGAGATTTATTGAGTCAGTGGAAGGCTGGGGGAGCTCAGATTGTAGCAGCTTGGAGAGGGACCTTTTAAAATCTTCCTTTTTAACTAATTCAGATAGGGATACATGAATTCTAATCTTCTGAATCTCATGCTCAAAATTGAAGGAGGGGATAGGCTTAGAAGCTTCCCTTACCTCAGTGACAGGTTCATTGGCTACTTGCGAAGCATTCTGAGTTTTCTTTTCGTTAGTAGTGGTTGTTGCATCTTTAGTAAGCCTTTCTGCTATGAGGGGCTGATCCTGGTTATCAAAATTCCCTTCTTTCTTTTTTGACCAGAGATTAGATCTGTTAGGAGTGTTGCTAGCTCTTTCCCCTCTACTCAACTCGTTGATTTGAGCATTGATAAGGGATTCTTCATATGCAGATTGACTCAAATGAGGGAATGGGGAAGTGTCCTTGATGCAGTGGATCTCAGGGTCGAGCTCCTCCACCTCCTCCCCCACCTCATGAGAAACTAGGTTGTTCTGGAGAGGGGTATGAATCCTCTGATCATCTCTATCTCTGCTCCTTTGTTCCCTAGGAAAAGCCTGTGGCACATTGTTATTGGGCTTCCTGAAACCTCTACTATCTATATTTTGGGGATTTCTATAGATGAGCTTCCCTTCTAATTCCCACCTTTCCATTTTGGCAGAAAGTGATTTTAGCATCCTAGCTATCTCATCTGTCTGAAGGGGCAGGGGAGAGGAACTGGATGGGGAAGCCTCAAGCCTCTGCCTGGATATGTTTCCACCAGCAGTGTTTCTGAGTCGGTCAATAGCCAATATGTTAGATTCTACCTCCATGGCTGCATCCTGCATGTGGGCTAGAGTAGTGGCTCTTCTTTCCCTCAACAGGACGCAGAAATCGGGATCAAAGGCGCTAGCATAAGTGATCTTTGCAGAGGCTTCAGAAGGATTTATCTCAGTGGGGATTTTATTGTACATTTTATTGAATCTCTTGGAGAAGTCAGAGACAGACTCCCCTTCTTTTCTCTTCAAAGACCCAAACTCTGTCATGTAATACATGAAGTCTTTTTTATCTCCCCACTATCTCAAAAAGGCACTATCTAAAGCTTCGATCCCATTAATAGATCTAGGAGGCAGGGCCTTGAACCATTTTCTAGCCTCGCCTTGAAGGCTATAGACAAAAATCCTCATCGATACATCTGCATGCATGATAACATTATCATCTGTAAAACTGTAAAAGGCTTCTAGGTGTTCTTCTACAGTTATATCCCCCTCGCCTGTAAACTTGGGTAGATTCTTGAGGTAACCATCTGTTGGGAGGGCATTGAGAGGCTGAGGTAGCACGAGGGGAGCATACCTAGTGGCTATAATGGCCTCCATTCTGGTCATGGGGAGATTTTCTCCTGCCATAGGGATATTATTTGGAGGAGAACTCGAAGGAGAAGGAGCTCAAAAAGGGGATACTGGGGATGAGCTTCTAAGGGGAGTGGGAAACAATAGGGGATTAAGGGAGAAGGCTAGCGAACTTAAGCCGACAGATGTCTCTCTTTGTGCCGAAGCGGCAGTAGTAACAAGAGGAGGAGCGGTAAAGCTAGGAGTGGGGAAATCTTCTGTGGTCCTAGGTCTATGCCAAGGTACAGCTTCAGGGGAGACGGGAGTGACAAGGATTTCTCCCTCTAATCCCCGACCAGGGTGGGAAACCTCAACAGGAACACTCCTGAAATTCAGGAAACGAGAAACTTTAGAAAGCGGTCTGCTAGGAAACTGAGGAGGAGAAAATGGAGTTCCTACAGAAGGAGATGGCAGATTACCTGGTTTGGTGGCGACAACTTCTCCTTCAGGGGCCTTTCCTTTTCCGAGAACCACCTCCCGATTAGTTTGAGGTGTAGCTAGAGGCAGTTGTGGATGGGACCATGTGTGTCTGCCTCTGAAAGCCACAATTGACATGACAGGTTCGCCACAGTGGAGTCGTCACAATGGAGTCGCCAGGTGCACAGTAACAATATTCAAAGGCTCTGATACCTGATGCACCTTCAAAATCAGAGGCTCAATGTCATTCAATCCCAGGGAAAATTTTCAACTTCGTCCCCAGCAACGGTGCCAGAAATGTTGGCGACGGAAGTCACTCCTGGATTGCAGTGGGAGCAAAGCCCGACGCCCATCAGTTTATGGTTTATGTCACGATTTGTTTATAAAAGGGGTGATCGAATGGAGGTAAACTCAAAATGATATTGTTTCAACTCCGAAACTAGGCCAGGCATGCATGGGCAAGTGAGGTCTTAGATAAACTTCAGATAGTGAGTTGTAGTAAGGGTGAGTAAGGGGAAGATTTGTATAAGAGAAATGCAAAGGTCTATCGTAAACATCAGGTTTCTAATAGACTGAAGGAGAAAACATCTAAATGCAAGATCTTCTTACATTCAAACATGAAAAACTGGGGAATGCAACAATGCAACAATAAATCCTTTATCATAACATAATTGCAATAATTCATGTGAATCGGTCAATCATGAACTCCCTCGATATGAGATGAAAACTGGGTGGGATAAGAAAATTGTTTGTCATTAAACAAGAAATCTTACATACATATGCATAACCAGAGAACTAGAGTGTCTGTTAAAAATTTACAATCAGGAGCTTCGCTCTACCATCGATACCTTGAAATATCTCAAAACTAAGAATATATACTCCTAAACATTTTCCCAACAGAGGCCTCCTGGAATTTCGGGATGATGAGTCTCTTCAATCAAATCTGGCCTGCGCTCCTTTGTCATACACCACCTTAATTCTGCATGGCTCGCACCAGGGGTTAGCTGAGCCCTTAAATACTGAATTAGCATGCACAGGCTTCCCTGGTGAGTCGAGGACTCATCATGGATTCCGTGGAGAGAACTAGTACAGAGGACCATCTCGGGTATACTTTCAGTCGGGACATCCATACCCTACAATTAATGAGTGAGGCGAGGTTCCAACCACCCTCTCTCTCTTCTTCATTCATTCCAAGAAGGTACCAGGATTTAGAACACATCGAACCGGCATTTGGAGAACACTGTGCCCCCCTTCTAAAACTCAACTTGGTTCTTTTGGCCCCCTCTGTATAGCCCTTTCTACTCCCTCAAGTAACCACGGGCCGTGACCCTACGCCTATCTTCCAGAGTGCTTTCGACGTTTCGGGGTTCATGGATAGGAAGGAGCAGGTCTTCTCTCTTCAAAATCGTGATGGGAGAAATGTCGGGAGGGCCTTGTGGTCGCCACGCGTCCCCCCACTGATCTGATGGTTTTGAATTGATTCAGCAATACTGTGGGCCCGAGTCCGAGACGTCTTTGATGCTTCGCGCTTTGGGGATATGGGAGAGTTGTTCCTTATGCTTCGAAATTACGATGGGATAAAAGGCAAAGAACCTAATCGCACACCACGTGTTCCTCCAGGATGAACGACTAAGATCACTCTCGGCGCTTTGGTGCCCATCTTGCCAAATGATAAACATTAGCGCCCCTCCTTCAGCCCTGCTCCTTTACGACCAAGCGCCAAAACCATGGGCCCGATTCTGGGCTCTTTCGACACTTCGGGATTCAGGGTTTCGAGACGTGAAATAACGAAGAGTGCTTACCCCTCGAATTTCCGAATGCCGACATGGCACGGATGTGCGCCGCGTGTCCTTAAGATGAATGGTCGAGGTAGCATCCGCTATTTAAAAGGGGGCCCACCTCATCCACAGGCTCGCTTGACATGACCTCGCTCTAGGACCGTGGGCTTGGCTCCAAAGGTGCTTTCGGCATTTTGTCGATCGACAATTTCAGCTGCAATGAATAGGAGGCTCCTTGTATCCCGAAACACCAATCCCCGATACACCGACTAGCTGCCACTTGTCTCAACTGGATCGAACGACCCAGATTTGCCTTGAACTATTGGTGCTACCCTTCGCGCTAAATCCCGGGCAACTTGGCAGCCCCGAAATCCCGATGACCGTTGATTAGTTTTGTAGGTGGATCTCGGCTGCTGACAACAAAACTTCACCCGCTCGCTTGACTTGTAACTGGAAAATGGATTCTCCCGTGCTGCGCTTGGGTGCTACCTGTGCAACCTGCAGACCTGGGTAATTTTGTGCCTAAGACAAAAATTGTTGCTAACAAAGAGGAGTCAGATCTTCTTCATGCAATAATCGAGCAAGTGTGTGTTGGAACCAAGAGTCACCAAAAGGAAGCTTGTGACATCAAGGCGATCAGGTTGTATCTTCTACTTTCGATTAATATGATACAGCAGCATGTCCTTTTCCCATAAAGTCATTCTTACTTTATTGTGTAATTCCTTGATCATACACATAAGTTGACGATTGAATATATTTTTCTATCTTCACTTTGGTTGGTTTGTGTTGTCTTGGTCTTGACCTCACGAGAGCACCGGAGCGAAGCGGGAGCAACAAAGACCCTAGGAAGTGATACAAATGTATGTCACTTGTTCCTCTTTACTAGATAATTCAATGGTCATAACTTAGGGAAAGGGTCATGTCCTGTCCTATTTTGTTCTAGATCCAAGTGGATCTAGGGAGATCTGTTAGTGTCCGCACCTATCGATTAGTCCGATAACACTAAGCACTAAGATACTATATCATATGCATCTAACATACATAAAGATGACAACACTAAGAATAAATCACATCAATCACACAAATCAACCATAACATAGGATATACGTGGTTCACCCCCAGCGTGGGGCTACGTCCACCAACTCTTCGTCTTCTTTATTATATTTTGTCAATATCCTTACATGAACAAAGCCTCAAAATCAACTCCGCATAGGACAAGAGATCTGCGCGCACCTCGCTAGATCCTCCTTCCTTGAGTTAGGTCACAACACAAAGCCTTGTTACATCGTTTGCACACAAGATTCTTACAATCACTTGCACTTAGCTCTACAAGTATTAACACATAGTATGCACAAAGCCTCTAGCTTCACACTAAGCCGATTCTACTAGGTCTCTCTACTAATTCTTTCTTACATCGCCTAGATATCTATTTATACATTAAAAATGGGGCCTAAACATGGGTAAACCCATGGTCCGACATCCCATACCCGTTACATAAACCCTAATCCAAAAAAATCCCACAAAAGGGGGTGAGATCCCGCGATCTCTGCTTTGCCTGGCGCTCCATCTTCGACCAAATTTTCGAAGTCCCAAAATTGGTCAAACATGACCAATGTTTCCAAAAAACCTGTTCAAGGGCCAACATGCCCCCAACACTCACCCATGACTCGTCCCAAGTCACTCTGATCTGGGTAACTCTGCCTCGAAGGCCTTGAGCTTAGCTCGAGCTGCCTCGACCTGCTGCTTTGCTAGATCCTTCTGCTTGATGAATTCTTGAATAAATTTCTCAGTCACCGGTCCTTCCAAGTGGTGTTATACCGTGGTGACTACATGTTCTAGCTGTGCACCTTGTCCTTCAATCTCCTCAAAATGTGTGCAAAGGGAATGACTAAGCCAAAGGGAATGACTAGCCATTCGAAGAGACCTTCTTTAGATTTGAAAGTTGTCTTCTATACATCAGTTGGTTTGATGTGAACCTGGTGGTAGCTAGACTTTAGGTCAGTATTGATAAATAAATTTACCCCCTTGAGTTGGTTGAGAAGGTCATCAATTCGGGGAATTGGGTACCGGTTTGACTTCCATTTTGTTTAATGATCTGTAATCAATGCAGAGCCGCAAGGTCCTGTCTTTCTTTTGCACCAGCATAATCAGGCCTTTGCAAGGGGAGGAGTTGGGTCGGATGTGCCCCTTTTTAAGAATCTCTTGGATATGGCACTTGATTTTGTCATTTTCCATTAGTGAGTGACGATAGACTGGTCCATTAGGCAGTGGGTCAACAGGGGGTAGATCAATTGGATGCTTGACTTGGTAGTGCATCAGTACCCTAGTGGGTGAGGAGAAGATGTCTCTGTACTCTTCCACGATCCCATCCACTTGATTCTACTGCAAAGAGAGGATCTATGTAGAGTTCATGGATGTGGAAATGACCTTCTTCTTATTACGAGCATGGATCACAAAGAAGATGAACTTCTTAGTTTGTGAAATGACCTTACTGCATTGCTTAACATATATTAAAGAAATAGAAGTATGCGACGCTACCTATGGTATCCTATACAATTGTCTACCCAAAGTAATAATAACATTGCGGGGTCTAGATTTATACACAACATGTTCCTTCCACAAATATGGTTGGCCTAAAAGAACATCAAAAACTTCAAGGGTAGAAATATCACACAATACCTCATCTTTGAAGGGCTCGATGTTGTAGGGAAGACGCCACTTTTGGATGACGTGAATATGTCATCCTTGGAGAAGCCATTTGATGGTGTAGGGTTGTAGGTGTGGTGTTATCGACAGGTCTAGCCACTTGACGACCTTTGATTAAATCAGGTTCTTCTGACTGCCACTATCAACAATGAAATGCAGAAGAGTTCCCTTTACCCACATCTGTGAGTGAAAGAGGTGTTCCCCTTCCTCTGGTTCTTCTGATTCACTTGAATGGACTTTGGTTGTGCAAAGGGATTTTAGTATATTCATGTAAATGTGTTGAACATGCACAAAAAAGATCTAGCTATAAAATACCACACACATTTGTAGAGAGAAATTGAGAAAGAAGAAGCAAGAGAGAAAGAATGGAAGATTTCTCATTAACTGTATTCCACACTCAAAGAGTGAATAATTTACAATAGATATAGGATACATGAGTAATTGATGTGCCATAGTGGTGGTCTAGAGTGATCTGGACACACACCAACAGTTACGGGAGTAAACTGCCACCTATTCTAGTCTCTCAAGCAGTTATGGGAGTGAACTGCCACCTAGTCTGAGTTAACTAGTCTATCAGTGTTCAGTTAACTAATTGAAATAGAGTGTAGTGAAGAAGAGATTAGGGAATCATGAGTGATGTGCTAGTTTGATGATGATCCCAAGGAAAATGTGCATTAGTTGGTGATGATCCCAATGCTGCATGGTGATAATCCCAATGTCGCATCTAGACTCCACTCAACTAATCAAGCTGAATTGAAAAGTGAAGAGAATATTCTCCCTAGAGGAATATTCTTCCTAAAATATAGGAGACTGAATAATGACTAATAAAAAAGGAAAATCCTTAGGAAAAATAAATCCTAGGTGTGTGTGAAGTAACTCCAACAATTCACACCATTTTCTTGTGTCCTTCTTAGACTTCTCATTACCCTTCTTGGGTTGCGTCTTGGACTGGTTGTCCTGAGAGAGACCATATTTTCTCTGTCCCTTGTTCTATGGGTTGGGGATGCCTTTTCCCTGCTTTAGCTATGAGGAGTTTGCATATCCAAACTCTCGCCTCTTCTGCTTAAATTTATGCTTGATCTTGACAACATATCTATAAGTCACACCTAATGATGCGATGTCCAGAAACTCCATTTATGTTTGAATGTATCTTTGTAGACAACTGTGATATTTGAGCACTAGATGTAGTTTAGAGTATTTGATACCAAATTTGGGGAGTAGGGTATGGAAAATATTGGTGAAATATGGTATTGTTGGGCCCCTTTCCTGACGCAGTGTAGTCCATCTTGTGTATTGGTCCTCGTAGCTTCCAACAGGGTAGTACTATTCTTTAATGGAATCTATGAAGGAATACCATGTGGGGGTGACCACAAATATTTTAGATACCTCTATGGCCCTTTTCTCAGAGTAAGTATCCCACCAGTTCTTAATATGGGGGACAACCTTGAGGAGTGCAAAAGTAATCTTTTCCCTATCGAAAAAATTGTGGACCGAAAAAAACCCTTCGAGCAGATTCAACAATTTATCTACAACATCCACATATATCAGTCCTTCAAATAATGGAATATAAAAATTTACTTGTACCTTCAAGGGGGTTGCATGGCTTCTTTATGAAGATGCATCTCCTGTGGGCAACCGCCGAAGGATCTATGTAAAGTTGTCCATCATTTCATTCCTTTGTCACGCAAGGGATTTCTCGAGCAACATTTTAAAAGGATCTCCTACTCCATCATCTTTCTTATCATCCCCCATGGGTTGTTGTCAGGATTGGCATGGCCGATATTACAAATGCTCGACTAGTTCGAGTCCCAACTTTTTGTACCCAGATCTTGTCAGGGACATGCACGAAAAAAAATAAATGAAAAGAAGAGTGCTCTGATACCATTGACAATAACACAGAGATACAGAGAACAAAAACAAATATCTAGTAAACAATAACTTCTATTGAATAAATAAAATAGGTTGAAACTATAAAACTGCAGAACTGGAAACAACTTGCTCGAAAGGTGGTAGCTATCTCCGAGAAGATACATGGCTTGCTACGCAAATTCGTCTGAGAAAAATGATTACAATGAGGCTCCAGAGGCCTTTTTAACATTACTCATGAATACCAAACCCTAGACATCCAAAAATATAACTCTAGGAGATGAAACACCAAAAGTTATGTGGGCCCCAATGGGCAAGTTGGTACCTCAACTTCCTGTGGTCATAAATTTTGCATATGATCTCCGTTTTAGGCCTGTGATAGCCCGTTGGAAAGGTCTTTTCGAGAAATACACATTATGTTTCCAAAATCTGACTTTGTCAACAATTTGAATGTGGCACGCCAAAAAATCATTGTTTAGGGCCCCAAAACGGCCCTCTAAGTACACAAAGATGTGATGACATGAAAACTTCCAAAATAAGACAATTGGATTAGGTGGGAAACCACCAGTCTCCACCTAGAAATTTGTATGGATTTAGACAACCCTGGAAGTGTAGAACCCACAATTAAAAAGAAGTATAGAAGAACATGTTGAACTAAAAACTGTCAAGAGGAGGCAGTTGGAAAAGGTGGGTGGCCACCAATATCCACCTATATCACTAGCACTGAAAACTCGTAATGACCTTCATATGTGTGGAAGGTTGTTTTAGGGAATTTTTCCCCATTCATCCATATTCGGTGGTATCTCAAGCAAAGGTCTAGTTTAGTGAAGAGATTGGCTTTATGAAGCTCATCCATGATATCATTAATAACTAGGATGGAAAATTGTCTTTGATGGTCAACTAATTGGGAGCCAGAAATCAAGACACACACATAAATTACCTTCTTTCTTTAATACCATGACCACGAGTAATGAGTAAGGGTTTGTACTGGGATGTATGACTTTAGCCTCCAATAATTTTCGAATTTCTATTTCATTATTCTATGCAAAAGGGCGCTTATAAAGATGCACATTAAACATATAATTGAAATTTGAAAGACAACATTACCTTTGAAGAATTAAATTGTTGATTTTATTCATTCATTCATATAATACTCCTTTGAAAGTAAAAGAAAGTTGATTTCATGACAAATTTTTAATCAATATAGATATTGGTTTAAGTTGATTTCATGACAAATTCCTAATCAATATAGATATTGGTTTGTGAATTCAACAATGATGTGAATAAATTCATTAATTTAAGATCTCAAATTTTCCTAAATAAAAAGACAATGTAAAATTTAAAAAAAGGTTATGATCTTAAATGCCAAGATCCTTTAATATATTGACAAAATGTTGGGGTTCCTTTAACAAAGTTATGGACAACGCGGGGTTGAAGTTTGTTTATGATGAAACTTACTCATTCAGAGGTTGGGGAGTTAATTGCATTGATAATGGATTTAAATGGATCACTTTCCTTGTGTGTCATTGGAAGCATGTATATCTTTAGTGTACAAGAGAATCTTGGGAGTAATTTCTCCTTGATTTAAAGATTGAGCATTGTTTTCTTAATCACCCTTGTAATTTTTCACAATTATGTTGGTAGAAAACCCACATATCATTTTGTAGTCATGTTTAATCTCTTTCATTATTAGTCCCCGTCGTAGGCATAGAGGGAGTATAGCGATCGATAATTCGTTGACCTCATGTTAGTTTGTCCTTTGACCACAAATATTTGCATAATATCTATTGTTGGAGCTATGGAACTAAAAAAATTGAATTTTATATAATAAAAATTACCATATATGTAATGATGTGATTGGATAACAGATTGGAGGTCTTATTGCCGACTTCTCTATTCCCAATGTTTTATATGTTAGCATATCCAAACTTTTTGATCGTCTGCAGTCTTTTTTAATCATATATTTTTCTTATGCATTGCTTGAAGGTGGATTAATGCTAGCATTAGTTCGAATGGTTGTCTTATCATTTTCTGCTAGCATTGTCTTAGCTTTACAATGATCGATAATTCCAAATTTTATAACGTCTCTGCCGCATGTATTTGTATTGAAATGTATTGACACTTTTTTTGAGGTGATTGAATAGGCCTGACAACTTAAATGTTTACATGACGCGAGGTCCTCCAACATGCCTGACAACTTAAATGTTTGCATACCACGAGGTCCTTAGACAACCTGATAGCCTTAAATGTTTATCTAAATACGCTTCTCGGAGTACATTTTTCCTCAAAATTTTCCATACAATGTTGCAGTGATTTTGGACAATATTGTTGTCCACCTCTAGTTGAATAGGCATTGTATCTTTCATCCTTCTTCTAGCCTTGCAATGTAATTTTGTCATTGTTGAAGCTACAGACATTGTTTGCTGGTTCATTGAGTGCTTCTTCTTCACTGGTTCGTCGATTGCTTCTTGTTGTTGTTGTTTGGTTCAAAATTCAACCCGCGCTTCTGCCTTTCATCATTTTGGAGTAAGTTTCCATCGCATAGTTTCATTTTCTATTCCTTCTTTGTTGTTCAGTGTTTGCAGTTTGCAAATAAGAATTTTTTCTTATTTCTACTGGCATGCTTGTCATATGTTTCTGATTCCTTCTGTGCTTCAGCTGCAGTTTCGTAATTGTTGGAGATACATATATTTTTTACTGGTTCGATGGTTGTTTCTTGTTCGATGGTTCGTTGGTTCGACGATTGTTGGTTGTGTTTGTTTGGCTCAAGTTTACGCTTTGGGGCCTCGGGGCTGTAGTTGGGTCTGTTCATGCTTTCTCGCTAGTTTGTTGCTTGTTGTTTTCTTTTGTTTGATTCAGATTTGTAGGGTTGGGGTCTTGCGCCGATAGTTGGATCTATTTTTTTTTTGTATTATTATTATTATTATTTGGGCACTTTACGGTGTTCATTCCCTTCACCCATGAGTGGACATGGAACTATGTTATTTTCTCTGTCTGGCGAGGTCGGTATCTGTTCTGTTGTGAGATTTTGTTGGTGCTTCAGTGTTGACATGATAGAAAATAGTTTGATGAAAAATAGTTCGAGAAGTGCATCTGAAATTATAATATTCGTTGTTTTTTTGTTAAAATAAAACATATGCAGGATGTAGTTATAAACCATGTATGGTGAAATGTGCCCATATGAAAATACATGTTCTTTATCCTCTACACAGACTGTTGTGTCCACGATACAATCTGTCTTGTACTGGAGATATGATATGTACAACAAAGACTCTGCAAAATTATATTTCCATGTCTGGAAGCATATCTGGGTAGTTTGAAATAGAAAACCAAAATCTTGTATCGTGGGCACAACAATATGTGTAGAGGATAAAGAACATGTATTTCCATGGGTGGAAGCATATCTGGATACTTTTCCACAGAAAACCAAAAAATCGTTTAGCTACGGCCATGCAATTTCGTAATATTTTGTGGCTTGTAATATATTTTGGGCAGGGAAAAAAATTATATATTTACAACTATGGATGGAGAATTGGAAAGGTTCATGTTTCTACCTATCTTTTAGACTATTTGTTCAATATCTTTTACTGTATGTACATATTACTTGTTCTTCGGTACATACCAGCTTCCATTCATGTTCATTGTATTTTGTGCGTTCCCACATTCAAACAAACATAATAGCTGAAGAAAATGATGGAGTCTTGGCTGCATCGGTTGAAGAGGAGATAAAAAGGTAGATAGTTGTACTATTTTGAATTTCATTTATTGTTTGTATATGTGTTCACCTAGTTTATTGTGTGTAGATGTTGCGTACCTTCCTACATAATAACTTATCTTCATTACATGTCTTCCTGCATACTAACCTACTTCACGTCCATTGTATTTTCCTGCATTGCTACATGTAAACAAACATAATGGCTGGAGAGAACGATGGACTCTTTGGAGGGAATGTAGAGGATGAATCACAAAGGTGTATACCTGTACTCTTATTTCATATTCCAATGTTCATTTTTTCATTTACTGTCTGTATATTTGTTGTGCTTGTTCTGCTGCTTTGCACCTTTTTTTTTGTGTTCTTTTCTTCCTTCAAATATAATATATTTCTACGTATTCTCATGTGAATCGTATTCTGTTTGATGTTACATTGGAATAAATAGAATGGTTTCTCTTTCTTTTACATGTCTGTCTTCATACTAACTTGTCTTCATGTCCATTTCATATTCAGGGTTGCTACCTTGGAAGAAATAGGTTGGTTAGACAGGAAGATGAATTGTTCTGTGAAACAATATAGGGTTATGTGGTACAATCTTCGAAAAGGTATACCAACTGTGCTGGTAAGTTAAATATACAAGCCGGGTGGGGGCATATAATAGTAGACTAGAAAACAATGACTTGGCAGCAATGGGCCTTTTTGCCCTCCCTATTTCTACTTTTTCCATTTTCTATTATCCCTTTTGTTTTCTAATTGATATGCTTAGTGGTATTTCCAAAAAATGCCTTGGTGCACCGGTTGGTGGACTAACGGTTTCACATGTATGGTCACGCTTCTACCCTATTCCATACTTACCCACTTTGTCAATTGTGGGTGTTAGGCTGGCAGGTTCAAGATTTCTCCCCTGGTTTCTAGGGGTCGATATACAGATTGGTCGTGGTGCCCTACCCTCACACCCTGTTTATTGTTACACATTTTTCTAGTCAAAAAATCATAGGTGTACAATTTTACGCTTGGGTCCTCATGTTTCCTGAGTATATTCCTTGACACCCTATTTCATATTCCACCTCCTTCCACCCTGCATGTGACATTAAGAACTATTATGGATAGTTTACAATGCATATGATTGTTTAGTCCTTCTAATGTTCATCTACACATGCTTGCATAAAAAAAAAATTGGACTAGTGACATGGCCATGAGCAGTCGGTCATCCCAGACATCAACAGACCGACAAGGCCAAAGGTAAGTATGCATACACTCTACTCCTAGTATGTTTACCAAATAAATATCCTTAGTTATATATTCATCTATGGCATGGTGAATATGTTGATGTCATATGCAATACATGGTTTGAAGTTCACAGGAAGTATCAACAAGTACAATCGAGACGTCGAACATAGCGTAGGTTCTGCACACTAAGAGGTGTGGTTGAAAAAATCTAGCTCCAAAGTTCATCGAAGATATGCATGTACTTATAGATTTATGGCAATGAAAGAAGAATACAAAAAAAAATGCACACTACCATTCACTTTAGTTTTCCTATTCAAAAATTGTCACCGGGTCTAGAGTTGTAACATCCAAAGTACTATCAATAGAGGGCTTGAACAACTGTCGAACTGGACAAGTGTTCGATGGGGACATAATGGTCGTCTATAGAACCTACCTGGACAAGGAAAACAAAACTAGATCCATTATGTGTGCTGACATGTTAGACAAGGAGGCCATGATGACAGTCACATTGACTATTCCTACACGACTTGTCTAGAAACATGCAGAAAAGACATTGTCGAGTAATGGGATATCCATTACAAATTTTAATATATTTCCCAAAACAGTATATGACAGTGGTGATTTTGATCGGATTATTTCGCTCAACGAAACAAGTATTGTGGAAAAAAATCCCAATATTTTTTCAGAATATCATTTCATCCCGATCGAGACTATCAGCCAGCTTGCACAGAGTAGTGATATTTACCCAATCGAAACCATTGGCACAGTTGTCACACTGGCGAGAATACTTGGCTCGCAAGACATTCTCCATATAAAGGATGGAGAGTCGGACAACGACAAGGAAATGGTACCACTTTCCATATCCAGTTGTGTCCTTTACTTTCGCATGCGCATGTATCTCGGGTAAGTTACACAAATATTGCACTGTTCCATGTTGCAGCTGCAATTGTTCGATACCTATTCATTTTTTTTTTCGTCAATGGAACAACAATTGCATAAAGGGCAGTTTCCACTTATGCTCTTCAAAAATATAACAAAGAAAAGGGATGTTAGAGAAAGGATATTTCGCACAACCCAAGCAACGTTTGTAATAGAGTTACGAGTAGACATAGTACAAGATCTGAAGAAACTAGTTGGCTCTACAACTGTTGTGCGTATACATCCACATAATCATCCTCACTTTTCTTATACAAATAGCCTTCACCAAATTTTTGCGTCTTGTTTTATTTATTTATTTATTTTTTTAAGGGGGGGGGTGTAGTTGTGTATTATATTGTTCAATGTATTAATTCCTATGCTCTCGTTTTCTAGGTTGAAGGTGTTTTGGTTGCAACGAATGCGTACTCGACCCCCTTTGAGCCTGTATGTGCGAAATGCAGCTCTCATGCTTCTACTTCCACTTTGATAAGTAATGATATGATTGATTGTCTGCGATGTAGGGAAAAATGTCCATATATATATGGAAATTGCGTCAATGTTGCCATCCAAACCGTCGGCAACAAAACCATGCATTGTACAATTAGGCAACCTATGTTACAAGATGTGCTTCCTAGGTTGGCAGAATTGTCATATGAAACATATCTACATAAAAAGGCAAGCAGTGTCTACATGTTGCGCGACTTTCGGATACACAACAAATTTACCTTAAATGAGGGCAATGAAATTTTGCATATCGGTTGAAGAAGGAAAAAAAAAACATATCAAACTTTGGTAGGAAACGAAAATATCTCATGTGTCTTTGTAATATTTCTTCAACTCCCAGATGAATGTTCGTCGAACTGCGCATAAGATTGTTCGGTCCAAAAATGGGAAGCATGGCAGCAAACTCCATATATCCCATGGCCTCGATTATTTTCTCCTGGGAACATATACCAAATGTAAGAGAAAATGAATGTTGCGACGTCTTTTCTTTGTATATCAAATTGTTTGATGCAAAGGTCGATGTGTGTTGCTCTATGGAACCTTGTAGGAACTTCCTTGCCGCCTGTTTGGAGTTTAGTTGGTTCTTAGTTGTATGCTTCGTCTGTCAATTTGTACATTGCGGAACTCTGACTGTTGTTTGGGCACGAAACAATAGAATTGTAATTTTTTAGCCAGCTAGCCCGCAAATCTACCTGTCAATTTGTATGGCATTGTGACGCAAATGTATTATGTGGCTTGTTTTAGAATTTTTCCTTGATCGGTGAACTTGGTAAATTTAATCTCCTAGAATAATTTGAAATCAATGAATATATACTGTGAGAAGTCC
Source organism: Picea engelmannii (assembly GCA_009831015.1). Classification (NCBI taxonomy): domain Eukaryota; kingdom Viridiplantae; phylum Streptophyta; class Pinopsida; order Pinales; family Pinaceae; genus Picea; species Picea engelmannii. Next base: position 186,610 of record ML791204.1, read on the forward strand.
AATTGTGCTATCATATCAACAAGAGGCCCTTAAAATTCAAATTGGTCGTTGTTATGCTTGCGGTGATAGAATTTAAAAAAACTTTGTTTTGTTTCCTTCATTTTTTTAAAAATAAGCAATTTAACATCCTTTGATAATTTTTTGTAATTAAATTGTACAATATCAATATTTAATATTAATAATTTAGTATTTGAAAATAATTTTTTTAGATAATGTTAGATAGGATGACCATCCGTAAACAATCGCAATCTTGAGCTCGCCAGCCTTGGACTCCGTCTGTCAATTTGTATATCGCGGAAATCCGAGAGAAATGCAATGTTGAGCCAACCAACCCGCAAGTCCAGCTGTCAATTTGTATATCGCGGAAATCTGGGTGCTATTTGTAGGGTACAAAACAATAGAGGCCCAATTTTGAGCCCATCAACTCAAGAACCTGCGATCCAAAAGGTGGCTAAGTATGGAATGAGGGATCCATATGTACATATTTAGTATGCATTACTCGTTTCTCAGAAAATTTCCAGGTGCGGAAGTTGGCGGAAGTTGTATATCGCGGAAATCCGAGAGAAATGCAATGTTGAGCCAACCAACTCGCAAGTCCGGCTGTCAATTTGTATATCACGGAAATCTGGGTGCTATTTGTAGGGCACAAAACAATAGAGGCCCAATTTTGAGCCCGCCAACTCAAGAACATGCGATCCAAAAGGTGGCTAAGTATGGAATGAGGGATCCGTATGTACATATTTAGTATGCATTACTCGTTTCTCGAAAAATTTCCAGGTGCGGAAGTTGGCGGATACACGTGTTCATATTTCCACTTACTTTTATATCACCAACCCGAATGACCGCTTCCCTGTTTCAAATTGTACAAACTTTTTGGATCGCGAGTTTCCAAAGACGTGGGTTTTTCTTTTATATAAGATATTTAACATCCTTTAATAATTTTATGTAATTAAATTGTACAATATCAGTACTTGATATTAATAATTTAGTATTGAAAATAATGTTTTTAGATAGTGTTAGATAGTTGATAGGGATCACCATCTGTAAACAATGGCAATATCGAGCCCTCCAGCCGTAGAGTCTGTCTGTCAATTTGTATATCGTGGAACTTCTAGTGTTGTTTGGAGGACACAGAACAATAGAAGTGCAATGTTGAGCCAGCCAACCCATACATTATCTATAAAATCTCATGTCCATACTTTATAAGTGTATATATTTAGTATGTATTACTTGTTTTTCGGAAAATTTCTAGGTGCGGAAGTTGGCAGATTCATATCTTCAGATTTCACTTACTTTTATATCACCATCCCAACCGACCGCTTCCCGGTTTCATATTGTAATAAAAAAATATAAACTGTGCGAATTCCAACTGTGCTATCATATCAACACGAGGCCCTTAAAATTCAAATTGGTCGTTGTTATGCTTGCGGTGATAGAATTAATATCATTTTTTTAAATAAGAGATTTAACATATTTTAATAATTTTATGTAATTAAATTGTAGAATATCAATATTTAATATTAATAATTTAGTATTTGAAAATAATGTTTTTAGATAATGTTAGATAGTTTTATAGGGATGACCATCCGTAAAAAATCGCAATCTTGAGCCTGTCAGTCCTGGAGTCCGTCTGTCAATTTGTATATCGTGGAACTCTGACTACTGTTTGGAGGACACATAACAATAGAAGTGCAATGTTGAGCCAGCCAGCCCGCAGGTCCGCTTGTCAATTTGTATATCACAGAACTCTGGGTGCTATTTGTAGGGAACATAACAAAAGAGGCCCAATTTTGAGCTCGCCAACCCAAGAACCCGTGATCCAAAAAGTGGCTAAGTATGGAATGAGGGATCCATACATGCTCCATAAAATCTCATGTCCATACTTTATACAAGTACATATTTAGTATGTATTACTCGTTTCTTCGAAAATTTCTAGATGCAGAAGTTGGCGGATACACGTGTTCAGATTTCCACTTACTTTTATATCACCAACCCGACCGACCGCTTCCCTGTTTCATATTTTACAAAAATTTTGGAATGCAAGTTTTTGAATATGCGGGTTTTTCTTTTAAATAAGATATTTAACATCCTTTAATATTTTTATGTAATTAAATTGTACAATATCAATATTTAATATTAATACTTTAGTATTGAAAATAATGTTTTTAGATAGTGTTAGATAGTTGATAGGGATCACCATCCATAAACAATCGCAATCTTGAGCTTGCCAGCCCTGGAGTCCGTCTGTCAATTTGTATATCACGAAACTCCGAGTGTTGTTTGGAGGACATGGAACAATATAAGTGTAATGTTGATCCAACCAACCCGCAAGTCCACCTATTAATTTGTATATCGTGGAACTGTTGTGTGATATTTGTAGGACACAAAACAATAGAGGCCCAATTTTGAGCCCGCCAACCTGAGAACTCGTGATCTAAAATGTGGCTAAGTATGGAATTCAGAATTCGTACATGCTCTATAAAATCTCATGTCCATACTTTATAAAAGTACATGTTTAATATGTATTACTCGTTTTTCGGAAAATTTCTTGGTGTGGAAGTTGTCGGATTCACGTCTTCATATTTTAATTACTTTAATATCACCAGCCCGACCTACTGCTTCCCTGTTTCATATTGTACAATTTTTTTTGTCTAATTAAATTGTACAATATCAATATTTAATATTAATAATTTAGTATTGAAAATAATGTTTTTAGATAACGTTAGATAGTTGATAGGGATTACCATCTGTAAACAACCACAATCTTGAGCACGCCAGCCATGGAGTCTGTTTGTCAATTTGTATATCTTGGAACTCTGAGTGTTTTTTGGAGGATGACACAAAACCAATAGAAATGCAATGTTGAGCCAGCCATCCCGCAAGTCCGCTTGTCAATTTGTATATTGTGGAATTTTGGGTGCTATTTGTAGGGCACATAACAATAGAGGCCCAATTTTGATCCTACCAGCTCGAGAACCCGTGATCCAAAAAGTGGGTAAGTATGGAATGCGGGATCCGTACATGCTCTATAAAATCTCATGTCCATACTTTATAGTACATATTTAGTATGTGTTTCTCATTTTTCAGAAAATTTCTAGGTGCGGAAGTTGTCAGATTCATGTCTTCAGATTTCACTTAATTTTATATCACCAGCCCGACTGACCACTTCCTCGTTTCATATTGTACAAAAATTTTGTCTTGCGGTTTTCCAAATAGGCGAGTTACCAGATAGGCAGGTTCAATATTGGGTTTTCATTGTTCCGCCACCTGCAAACAACACCCTGACTTTCGCGATCTATAAATTAGCAAACAAATTGAAATAAAATAATATATACTATGTGAAATCTAATGGAACAATCATATGAACAAGAGGACATCAAAATTCAAATTCGTCGTTGTTATACTTGCGGTGACGCTAATAGTACAAAAACTTTACTTAAACATCCAAAAAATTATTTTCTTGTAACTTTTTGATTTTTTAATTAAATGAATTAAATCTTGGTTTAATTCATTTATAAATCTTGCAAATTTGTTTACTGTTACACATTTTTCTAGTCAAAAAATCAGAGGTGTACAATTTTATGCTTGGGTCCTCATGTTTCCTAAGTATATTCCTTGACACCCTATTTCATATTCCACCTCCTTCCACCCTGCATGTGACATTAAGAACTATTATGGACAGTTTACAATGCATATGATTGTTTAGTCCTTCTGATGTTCATCTACACATGCTTGCATCAAAAAAATTTGGACTAGTGACATGGCCATGAGTAGTCGGTCATCCCAGACATCAACAGACCGACAAGGCCAAAGGTAAAGATGCATACACTCTACTCCTAGTATGTTTACCAAATAAATATCCTTAGTTATCTATTCATCTATGTCATGGTGAATATGTTGATGTCATCTGCAATACATGGTTTGCAGTTCACAGGAAGTATCAACAAGTACAATCGAGACGTCGAACATAGTGCAGGTTCTGCAGACTAAGAGGTGTGGTTGAAAAAATGCATGTTGCTCTATGGAACCTTGTAGGAACTTGCTTGCGGCCTGTTTGGAGTTTAGTTGGTTCTTGGTTGTATGCTTCGTCTGTCAATTTGTACATCACGGAACTCTGAGTGTTGTTTGGGCACGAAACAATAGAATTGTAATTTTTTAGCCAGCTAGCCCACAAATCCGCCTGTCAATTTGTATGGTGTTGTGACACAAATGTATTATTTGGCTTGTTTTAGAATTTTTCCTTGATCGGTGAACTTGGTAAAATTAATTTCCTAGAATAATTTGAAATCAACGAATATATACTATGAGAAGTCCAATTGTGCTATCATATCAAGAAGAGGCTCTTAAAATTCAAATTGGTCGTTGTTATGCTTGCGGTGATAGAATTTAAAAAAACTTTGTTTTGTTTCCTTCATTTTTTTAAAAATAAGCAATTTAACATCCTTTGATAATTTTATGTAATTAAATTGTACAATATCAATATTTAATATTAATAATTTAGTATTTGAAAACAATTTTTTTAGATAGGATGACCATCCACAAACAATCACAATCTTGAGCCCGCCAGCCCTGGACTTCGTCTGTCAATTTGTATATCGCGAATATCCGAGAGAAATGCAATGTTGAGCCAACCAACCCGCAAGTCCGCCTGTCAATTTGTATATCGCGGAAATCTGGGTGCTATTTGTAGGGCACAAAACAATAGAGGCCCAATTTTGAGCCCGCCAACCCGAGAACCTGCGATCCAAAAGGTGGCTAAGTATGGAATGAGGGATCCATATGTACATATTTAGTATGCATTACTCGTTTCTCAGAAAATTTCCAGGTGCGGAAGTTGGCGGATGCACGTGTTCAGATTTCCACTTACTTTTATATCACCAACCCGAACGACCGCTTCCCCGTTTCAAATTGTACAAACTTTTTGGATCGCGATTTTCCGAAGATGTTGGTTTTTCTTTTAAATAAGATATTTAACATCCTTTAATAATTTTATGTAATTAAATTGTACAATATCAATACTTGATATTAATAATTTAGTATTGAAAATAATATTTTTAGATAGTGTTAGATAGTTGATAGGGATCACCATCCGTAAACAATGGCAATATCGAGCCCTCCAGCCGTGGAGTCTGTCTGTCAATTTGTATATCGCGGAACTTCGAGTGTTGTTTGGAGGACACAGAACAATAGAAGTACAATGTTGAGCCATCCAACCCATACATTATCTATAAAATCTCATTTCCATACTTTATAAGTGTATATATTTAGTATGTATTACTCATTTTTCAGAAAATTTCTAGGTGCGGAAGTTGGCGGATTCATATCTTCAGATTTCACTTACTTTTGTATCACCATCCTGACCAACCGCTTCCCGGTTTCATATTCTAATAAATGAATATAAACTGTGCGAAGTCCAATTGTGCTATCATATCAACACGAGGCCCTTAAAATTCAAATTGGTCGTTGTTATGCTTGCGGTGATAGAATTAATATCATTTTCTTAAATAAGAGATTTAACATCTTTTAATAATTTTATGTAATTAAATTGTAGAATATCAATATTTAATATTAATAATTTAGTATTTGAAAATAATGTTTTTAGATAATGTTAGATAGTTTTATAGGGATGACCATCCATAAAAAATCGCAATCTTGAGCCTGCTAGTCCTGGAGTTCGTCTGTCAATTTGTATATCGCGGAACTCCGACTACTGTTTGGAGGACACATAACAATAGAAGTGCAATGTTGAGCCAGCCAGCCCGCAGGTCCACTTGTCAATTTGTATATCACAGAACTCTAGGTGCTATTTGCAGGGCACATAACAAAAGAGGCCCAATTTTGAGCTCGCCAGCCCAAGAACCCATGATCCAAAAAGTGGCTAAGTATGGAATGAGGGATCCATACATGCTCTATAAAATCTCATGTCCATACTTTATACAAGTACATATTTAGTATGTATTACTCGTTTCTTCGAAAATTTCTAGATGCGGAAGTTGGTGGATACACGTGTTCAAATTTCCACTTACTTTTATATCACCAAACTGACTGACCGCTTCCTCGTTTCATATTTTACAAAATTTTTGGAATGCAAGTTTATGAATACGTGGGTTTTTCTTTTAAATGCGATATTTAACATCCTTTAATATTTTTATGTAATTAAATTGTACAATATCAATATTTAATATTAATACTTTAGTATTGAAAATAATCTTTTTAGATAGTGTTAGATAGTTGATAGGGATCACCATCCATAAACAATCGCAATCTTGAGCCTGCCAGCCCTGGAGTCCGTCTGTCAATTTGTATATCACGAAACTCCAAGTGTTGTTTGGAGGACATGGAACAATATAAGTGCAATGTTGAGCCAACCATCCCGCAAGTCCACCTATTAATTTGTATATCGTGGAACTGTTGGGTGCTATTTGTAGGACACGAAACAATAGAGGCCCAATTTTGAGCCCACCAGCCCGAGAACTCGCAATCCAAAATGTGGCTCAGTATGGAATTCAGGATCCATAAATGCTCTATAAAATCTCATGTCCATACTTTATAAAAGTACATGTTTAATATGTATTACTCGTTTTTCGGAAAATTTCTTGGTGTGGAAGTTGGCGGATTCACGTCTTCATATTTCAATTACTTTAATATCACCAACCCAACCGACTGCTTCCCCATTTCATATTGTACAATTTTTTTTGTCTAATTAAATTGTACAATATCAATATTTAATATTAATAATTTAGTATTGAAAATAATGTTTTTAGATAATGTTAGATAGTTGATAGGGATTACCATCTGTAAACAATCGCAATCTTGAGCCCGCCAGCCCTGGAGTTTGTCTGTCAATTTGTAGATCGTGGAACTCCAAGTGTTGTTTGGAGGACACAAAACCAATAGAAATGCAATGTTGAGCTAGCCATTCCGCAAGTCCGCTTGTCAATTTGTATATCGCGGAATTTTGGGTGCTATTTGTAGGGCACATAACAATAGAGGTCCAATTTTGATCCTGCCAGCTCGAGAACCCGCGATCCAAAAAGTGGCTAAGTATGGAATGCAGGATCCGTACATGCTCTATAAAATCTCATGTCCATACTTTGTAGTACATATTTAGTATGTATTTCTCATTTTTAGAAAAATTTCTAGGTGCGGAAGTTGTCAGATTCATGTCTTTAGATTTCACTTAATTTTATATCACCAGCTCGACCGACCACTTCCCCATTTCATATTGTACAAAATTTTTGTCTTGCGGTTTTCCAAATAGGTGAGTTACCAGATAGGCAGGTTCAATATTGGGTTTCCATTGTTTCACCACCTGCAAGCAACACCCTGAGTTCCGCGATCTATAAATTAGCAAACAAATTGAAATAAAAGAATATATACTATGTGAAGTCTAATGGAACAATCATATGAACGAGAGGACATCAAAATTCAAATTCATCGTTGTTATACTTGCGGTGAAGCTAATAGTACAAAAAATTTACTTAAACATCCAAAAAATGATTTTCTTGTAACTTTTTTATGCTCTCTTATACGATTTACAAATTGGCAAACAAATTCCCCTTCATCTCGTATTCTTTTACTTTTTGTTTACATGGTCCTTTTTCCGAATGTCTCATGCTTTTATATACATCACCCGAAGTTCAACAATATACAAATTGCCCTCTCGACATTGCACTTTCGTTGTTCCCCTATGCACAAAGAGCACCTGAAATTCTGCGATACACATATTGACGGTTGATATCTATGACTGAGATGAAATATGACCATCGGCCCCTCAATTATCCTGGGTATATCTTCTGACCCTTTTTTTGTAACCCGTCCGACCGCTTTCCATACTTGAGCATTTCTTAGAATCTGTTTCGCGGGTTGACTGGTGGAAAAAATCTACATTGCTTGGTCACTCTTCGCCATCACCGCTACCTTCGTACTTATTTCCATATATGCAATTATTAAGATTTAATGTTAGTCATTCATCCTACAGGAACCGTTAAGATTGTCATTAAAGTCCGGAAGGCCAGAGAAGATTTGTCATTACTATGAATTAAACCAATATTTGTGGAGAAGAGTGTTATCCTTTCCAAGTATTCATTTCAAAATATGATGCAATCTATTTCGTGTGTCGGCCGGTTGGCACCTTTAAGAAATCTCTAATTCTTAATCTCTCTTCACCATCACCGCCACCTTCACACTTTTTTCTAAATATGCAATTAGTGAGCTTTAATGGTAACAGGTCATTACACACGAACCCTGAAGATTGTCATTGATCAACAAAAGGCTTGAGGAGATCTTCCATTGATACACATTAAACCATAATTTGTGGAGGGTTATATTATCCCTCCCCAATTTTCATTTCAAACATCGTTTGGAGCAAACGAAAATTCTCGTTAACTTGTGGCAACAGTTCTATACATATACAATAAACACATTCGGGCATGATGGCCAAAGGTTCCAGTATTCTAGGGAATATTCTTACTACTCATCTCCCTCCGCCCAGGAGAAAAAAAGGAGATGGTCCCTTGGTACACGAAGAGATATATTTCAAGCCAAATAATTCCAAGGTAACCCTGCATGCTCAGAGAACCTACTCAGTTGCATTGATGGTTGGCGCAAGGGTTAATGTCATGGATTTCGAGCTGGAAGAAGATGCTATGATGGGTGATGATACGAAAATGGATGATGGAAATGAAGATATTGTTCCCACTCCTGCACCCAAATTGAAATCAACCATAACGGGCAGAACTTCTCGGCTCAGTGATGGCGGTCCTGACAACACCAAAATAAGGAGTTTCAGAAAAGAAACCGACTGAACGCAATATGTTAAGCCCTAATATTGGCTCATTACCCCTTAATTGGGGCATATTACATTAGTAATGTTATTTTATTTATGTCAGCTTTATTCCATTAGTTGTAGTTATACCTCCTAGTCTCCTATATATACCAAGGAGATATTTTCATTTCAAATCATCTTGTACTTGAACATTTATGTGGGGTAAAAGGAGGTTTCCCCCTTGAAGAGGCTTATTATCTGAAATTATCTATTTTTCAAGGAGTTGAGTACTTATTCTAAGGTTTTTCTATGCTATATTGATATTTGGTTCTTAACATATGGTATTAGAGCTCAAGGTCTTGGGGTTTCACTGCTACATCTGAGACACCTTGGTATTTTTGCTATAACTTGTTTTCTACAATATTTTAGAAGGAACGACTTGGAGGATATTTAGTATACAGATCAAGGTACATTGGGATAAAATTTCATCTCCTGAGGCCTTATACTTTCGGAGATACAGCCTGTGCAAGATAGGGTTCTAGAATCATCCTGAACTGAGTCATTGCATAATTTTAGCTATAAAGATTTTTCTATAACGTTTCAGACCCTGAACTCTGGAGGATATTCACAGAAATTAGTAAGGTATCTGTGGTAAATGTTTTAGCTTCTGGGTCATCTTACATTTGTAGATACACCCTATTGAAGATAGGGTATTTGACTAGTCCTATTGACTAGTCTCAAGAAGGTGTTCCAGGTAAAAAAATCATAACTTCTTCCTAGAGTATCCAAATTGAGTTAGACTGGTTGCATTGGATAGTGGATAGTCTGTAGTATTTTTGGTATGAGTTTCATAATTTGATATCAATTATTTTGTGTGGGGCGTGCTATACAAGTGAGATCTTATGGAAAGGCAAAAAATCAACAAGTTGTGTGGAAGTTACCGTAAATTCCACTTGGCACATCCAATTTTGATCAGACCTGTGGCATTGCAGAGAAGAATATCAGAGAACTACATAAAAGAAAGTTTCATACCCAGAAGGGACGAAACTTGGGAGATACAACAGAAGAAAGATTGTCTATCAAAACCACCTCAAAATCAAGGTTCAAAAGTGATACTTGGCCAACATGCCACCCAAAAAGGGAACTTCTACACCAAATAAGCCTCTAGACAATCCTACTTGGACTCTTGATGAAGGTGAAGAAATGTGTAGGGACATAAATGATTTACAAAAGAAGATAGTAACAAAAGATGAACTACAAGAGATGTAAGCTAAGTTGGAGGAAAATATGGATGGTTTAAAAGAGTAGATCATGGAAGTATTGAAAAATTTCGTAACAGAGAAGACACCTGAAAGTGAAAATGCATCCCATGAAATTCATGATGAGGACACAAGGACGGTGAATCAAGAATGGAGAAACTCCAACTTTGGATTGAAGACCAACCACATTCCTAAGATCGATATGAGGAAGTTTGATGGCAAGGACCCAATCACATGGATACTTCAGATGGATCAATTCTTTGATCTACATAATGTTCCACATACACAAAAAGTACGAATTGCTTCTTTATATATAGAACCCAATCAATTTGTATGGTGTCGATGGCTTTGTTCTTGCAAATCACTCGTCACTTGGACAATTTTCATGGAAGAAATGATAGCACACTATGAGGATACAAGGAGTAATCCCTTTTTTATCCAATTGATAAATCTCAAGCAAAAGGGTTCAATTACCGAGCACATTGAGAACTTCCAAAGATTGAATATAAAGGTAACATATATTCCAAATGAGCACTTGATTTATGTATTCATAGGAACTTTAAAGGATAACGTTCAACATGAGGTTCACCTTTGGGAACCCAAATCATTGCAGAATGCATTTAAGGTGGTAATAAATGTTGAAAGTAAAAATATGGCTATGGCTACTAGAAGGACCAATCCTAACATCTACAGAGAGAACAATGCTCCTTCTTCTAAAACACCTCAACCTACAAGGTTGACACCTCAACAATTGGAGGAAAGAAAAGAAAAAGGTT